>VXBI01000068.1:1005570-1038004 GCA_013397375.1 Toxostoma redivivum | reverse complement strand
CCCGCCGAGCTGCGCGCAGCTGGAGCCGCCTCCAGAGCGCCGCTCCCGCGGCCGGGCCGCGCATCCTCCCCTCCCGGCCAGGGCTGTCGCACCTTCATGGGGTCAGCGAGGTAGAGCTTCTCGGCGGCGCGGGTGAACTCCTCCCAGGCCTGGAAGTGCGGCATGGCCGGGCCCACTCGACTCCCAGCGGCCGCGGCAAGATGGCGCCGGAGGCGGGCGGGCGGACGCTCGTCTGAGACACCGCCTGCCATTGGCCCGTGGCACAGCACCGCCCAATCGTGGGGCGCGTAACTCCGGGCTCCCGGCCCGCCGCCCGCGTGCTCCCGCCGCAGCGACCCCTGGAGGCGCGGTGGGATGGTGGTGGGCGCTTCCTGCCTCCGCGCGGGGAGCGGCACGCGGTGGCGGCCCGGGGCTGGGAGCCCTTGGGTCGCGGGTTCGAGCCCCGCCGCCGGCAGAGCGCCCGCCCGCCACCCGGGGCTGGCACCTGCGGGCTCTGCCAGGCCAGGTACGGGCTGTCCCCAATGTAACCTCACGCCCTGAGGCCACGGGGCGTGCTGGGGACGCGGTGGGCTAGCGGGGAGCCTGGGGGTCCGGCGGGAGGTGAGGGCAGGGCCTAGGCCATGCGCCTGAGGTGTTCTGTTTGCTTGGCCGGGCCTCCCAGCTGAAGCAATTCCCAGGTTTTCTCAGGCTGGAAGGGCCTGCGTTAAGCAGGAGGTTGGCTTCGTGTGGAACAAAAAGGATTTGTAGGAGCCCCTCGCAGCCTTCCCTGGTCTGCCTTGTTGAGGGGAGCTGAGGCATTGCTAAACTAAAGCTGCTCTTTGGGGAGGATCTGCAGCAGCCAGGGCAAAGAACAGAGGGAGGGATTTCGTAAGTGGCCTTGCCTCTGAGGGAAATGGGATGTGCCACGATGACAGTTCCATACAGCCGGACATACAACTCTGCATAGCATGTTCCTGGTTCCAGATCTTAAGGATTTTGTCATCCCTGCACTGCCACCACCTCTTACAGCCCCACTTGTGCTGCCACAGCTGTTTGTGACTCTGCACGGGGGATGGAACCAATGCTGGCATTGAAAGCAGCACTGTTTTTAGTAACGCTTTTTTTAAAAAACTGAGATTGATTTAGTTTTCTAGTTTACTGTGTGGCCTTAGGTACTGTTGTGCTGGCACAGCTGTTGAAAATGTACCTTTTTTAGTGGCAAGACAGAATATGGGAATTCCTACTGGTTTTGCTGAATTGCTACCAAAAATGAGAGGCTGTATGAAACCACCCCTGCCTCCAGTTCCCCTGAAAGCAGGGCCAGTTGCTGGACTCTCCACAATTAAGAAGAGGAGCTATTTCTCTTCTTGGAGAGAGCCCCAGGGAATGTCTGATACCTGTAGTTAGTGCACTGCTGCGCTCTGTTGTTCTCCTTTTGCCTGGAGAACAGAACATTTTCTTGACATGTCTGGAAAGTAAGTCAGACCACTGCAGCTATTCAGCTGTAAGTTGTATTTGATGTATGTCCAAAACTGTATTTTTCAAGTGAGTTCCAGTGAGTGCAGTAATAGTAGAAATCCTTCAATGGGCTTTTTGTTTAGTGAAATAAAATGAACAGTTGTTTATCACTGTGTGGAGTGTCTGGTATGCAGCCAATAATAATTTAGTAGTTAGTAAGAATTCTGCTAAAACATACATACTTATCTTGCTTTCTTTTCTTGAGGTCCTGCTTTCTGCCATGCAAGAAATCATTCCAAAGGTCTTAACGGCCCATTCCATTACTTGCAAGCGAAATCTGGAATGCTGTAAAACCTCATTTACCCTTTCCTCAGTCTGTCTTTGTATATTCTTGCTGTATTCCCTAGACCACCTTAGATAACGTCTTTTTCTGCTTGGATTTAAGGCTGTAAAAAGCTATGAAGCAATAATGTGAGTACTTGTGTGATGAAGACTTTTCATGTGGTTTTTCCTCAGGCCTTTTCCCCTCATCCAACCTGTATGCACATGATTAATGGTCTCTCTTTGATCAAGCTCCTACATGCATTGCCACTGCAAGTTCTGCTTAGTAAAGTTGTGTTCAGGCATCTGGATTGCACGTGGTGATTTCTTCAGGTGTTTTATCTAGTGTTTTCTTTTGCATTAATGACAAACTGGAAAAAAATAGTAGAGAAAACATGACATTAGATCTTAAAATACCATCCATGGAGATGTTACAGCTCCTGCAAAGTTCATGGAAGTTGCAGCTGCTTAGCATCACTCAGGGTCAGACATTTGGTTTCCTGTTCTTCACATTAATGCTTTTATTCTATCTAAAGCAGGTGCCATATTCTTTTTTTTTTTTTCCGAAAACTATTTTACTCCTCTGGATAAAGAATTCAGATAAGAGTATTAAATTCATTTAAATAGTTATTGGTCACCATGACATACTACTGGTGGGTAAAACAAGCTGGTCTTCCCAGCTAAAAGAAACTTTGTATAGAAAGAACACTGTGTTTTATCATGCTAAGTTGTGGATTAGATGGGAAACAATGGGACAAACTGATCTCAGTTATGCTGCTCTAAATCCAGAGTAATTCCATTTATTTAATTGGATTTTTTTTCCTTTTTTTTTTTTTTTTTTTTTTTTTTTTTTTTAATCTGTAACAGTATAATTAAGAGCAGACTTTGGTCCCGGGATGATAATCCTGTTCTTGGACCGGGAGCAACATAAAGTCAGCACAGTAATTCAGGTCTGAGAGAGTGCTAATGAGGAGTTAGTTACAAGGCAATTATTACTGCCGGGAATGTTTATACTTAAAGGAGATATAGTTGCTTCTTTCAAAATAGCTTCAACCCAGCCCTTAGCAAAGTTAAGGAGAATCCCAGGCATTGTGATTATACATTCCATTCTTGTGTGTGTATGGTCTAAACCAGCCTGGGATTTGAACTGATGCAGACTTTAATCACATGGGCCTATTTTTTTCCTTTTAAAGGGCATTTATGTGCATAGGGATGCAGATAAATCTTGAATACACTGAGATCCGAGGTCTTGACATCTCACTGGCTTCTGAGCTCGGTGCCCATGAGAACTGAGCCTGCAGTGAGAAGCAGTTTGTACTTCTGGATGGGTTATAACACGCCAGACTGAGCCACAGGTTTCACTCTACAGCTCCTGAAGGAGCACAAAGCACACGGCTCCTTTCTAGGGATTTTATGTTTTACACAGCTTGGCTGAAGGTTTTGCCAGGTTGAGCCATACACAGTTAATTACATCGATGCCAGTTTTCTATTCTTTTGGACACAAGCATCTTACAAAGTGATTCAGGCTGATACTGTCCTAACAGGATAGTTAAATATTGGTGGCACTTCGTTGTCATGGCAGTTAAGGCTGTATGTGGGCAGCAGGATTCTGGGGTCCTGTCCTGGTGCCTGTCACAGCTTCAGGGCAGGGTGAAACCCAGATGCCTGTCACTATCCTCATTCCTTTTCCCCAGTGCCCCTGCTCCTGTGAAAGGAGCACACTCGAAACACATCCCTGATCAGGGCACACCGTGATCTACACTTGCCATTTGACATTTGAGCAATGACCTTGGCTAAGGCAGAATTGTTTCCTAGTTTGCTTTAACCGTCAGAAAAGATAATGTAGTTTAATATGGTCTGATCTTGCTTCGTTAGGAAGTGTATGTATGTGGATGGCAATAGCCATTACTCTGGCAAGAGAGTCATCCCTGCCTATGGCCGTGTTCTATCCTTAACAGAAACTGCTCTTTCATTTTTGGATGCTGTTCTGACAGTGTTCTTGTTAAGCTGCTCAGTTTTGATAGCTGGAAAGATTCATCCCTTCCTGTTAAGTGGCCACTTCAGTTCCTTCATCATAACAAGGTATTCAAATGAATGTGCTGTCATGCAGGAGACATATGTTAGAGAGCAGCCTCTCTGCTGTCACCACTCTGGCTGTTGAGATTTGAGAATGAAATAGCAGTCCTTGTGATGGCCTTCAGGGAAAAGAGGAGCACATCTGGTAGCCAGCTCATGAACCGGCATTTGAAGCACTCTGGAAGCAGACAGACACTCTGAGCATTAACTGCTCATAGATTTTCTATCACCATTACGTGAAGTTTCTGAGCCTGCTTAAGATGGGCTTAGATCATCTGCTGGCACACGCTGCAAGCACATTGATTTCTTACATTAATCTTTAAGCAGCAAAGCTTTTTATTTGATAGGCATGACTTAAGGCTGGTTTACCTGTGCTGTTCATGCTGCCATGGCTGACGTAATCGAGGAGTACAAAGCACCAGAAGAGGCAAGAGAGATTAGATGCTTACAGTGATACCTTCCCAAGTCCTCTGAAGCTGTGTAACTGCAGCTAGGGTGGTAGGGCTTTCCAACTTTTTAACTTAAGTTGACTTCTAATACTGAAATACATGTCTGAGCGTGGATCAGATGGAAATTCAGTTCAGCCTACAAAAAGGGAGACAAGGCAGCTGTAATGCTAAGGCCTGAATTTTCCTGGCAGGTGAACCCTGCTGACTTCTCAAGTGAGAGTTACAAGCTTCCCCTGTGCTGTTGTGAGAGCAGCAACCTGCAGCTGGTGGGAAATAGTAGCTTTCACTGTTTGCAAAGAAAATTCATGCCTGTCTCTCCATCTGCTCAGCCTCATTTGAGTGGACTCTTGATTCAGCTGTTGCAGTACAAGAGCTGGTAGTCCCTGCTACTTGTTCATGGCCTTTTCTTGGGAATTAATGCCCTCTCAGGATGTGTTTGCAAAAATGCATGTGTAAGTAGCCCTCAACTCATTTCAATCAAACTGGGATAGCAAAAACCTCCTACTTAATCCATTTAAGTCTGGCCCAGGTTGACCGAAGTAGCTGAGGGGGTGTCCACACGAGCCTACTCTGCAGGCAGATCTCAAGAGGTGGTAATTTCCACAAGAAGTAGGACGGGCTGAGCAGGGGGAGTGGATCTGAATTAGCAGCTTCTCCCATCCCCTGGGCTGCAGGCAGAGGAGGACTCCAGCACACAGGCCTACTGGGCAACCTGGCTGGCACAGCCTGGGAGACTGCAATGGAGCAGCTCTTTCCCCATATATCCCTTCCCAGAGTTACAGCAGGAGAACTTTGTGCCGAGTGGCTGTGGCCAAGAATGCACAGCAGAATAAAGACCCTGCAAGCTCCTCAAGCTCCCTTGTTCAAGTCTTTGTCCTTGGTCAAGCCCTGGTGAGGGTAGAGGTCCAAATTATGATCAAATTAGCATCAAAATGGATGCTTGACATTTGTGTTGCCAATTCCTTGAACAACTGCAAACACACACATTCCTTGGATGTGTGCAGTATGGCAGCTTCCTCTAAGAGGTGTCTGATCCAGAACTTGTGTAGTACTGGGCTCACAGACCCACATAAAGCCTACACAAGAGCTGGGATCAGTGCTGGGAAGGGCTTCCTTACTTCCAACACAGTGCTGCTGTTAGGAGGCTGCTGTCATGGAGGTTGCAAGGATTTTCCTGGGCCTTTAGCTGGCTAGGGTCTGCAGCGGAATTTCTACCTCAAATCTCTAAGGTTAGAGTTTTCATAAGATTTGGATTAGATTAAAAATATGAAAGGATATATAAGTGGTATTTAGGAGTGGGGGCAGGGAGAATATCTGCATGAATTCCACACCATGGCTGTCACTTTATGTTGAAGGGGTAGCTCCTAGCAAGATTTACAATGTGCCCTAACTGTTGCATTCATGCTGAGGTGTTTTTTTCTCTCCATTAGCAACTTTCACTGATCTCATTTTTTTTAATGAGTAGGAAGTCTGAGTAATGAGTAAGTAAGTAAGATCTTCCTCCTTCAGGAATTACTGACAAAATTCCCCTTTCTTTTAGATGAGGCAGAAGTTTATAGGTCGCACAGATACCAGAAACACTTATGCAAGGGATGTGAATGAGGAGGAAATACTCACTGCTCTCACTGTTTTAGGGCCTGGAGAAAGATGACAAGCCTTCAGGCAATTCCCAGCCTTGCTACTGATTCTCTTGCTTTGTCTCCCTGCCTCTTACCCACTCCTGGCTGGGAGGGACAGGAACTGGGAATGGTAGCTGCATGCTTTCTGATGAATCTCTGGCCAGATCTCTGTATATAAAAGATTCAGCCGATCTGTGTCCCCTTTATGCAGCACAAAGAGATGAGGCAGGGCAGTGCAGTTGCTCATACATATTTCAAATATTTTCTTTTTTTTTCCCTTAGGGTTGTTTTCACTTTTAGTTTAAAACAGGGGAAAAAACTGGCTGCCCTAAAGCTAGCTCCTCTTCTATATAGTTTATTCTTGTTGATTTAAAAGCAAGAATCATGAGAAAGATTTGCCAATGTTGCATTTGCTATGCAAAATTTACATGCAGCTGCTTTGAACTAAATTCCCTGCAGAAGTTAAAGGATTTTGAGGCTTCCAGATCTTAGCAGACTACTAGTTTTTTGCAGACAGAAATCTGTATCTTATGTACTTCAGAGATCCCTCCCAGCCAGCTAGGACTATCCGTCTCCTACCCCACTGAGACATATTACCAGGTTTTGGGAGAGGATCCTTGTGGACCTAGAAAGTTAATTAGTTTTGCTTGCATATGTCTGCCACTGAAGTGACTGATTACTTTTTGGAGGGAAGGAAAACTCTTGTCTCTAGAGTTGAAAAAAGCAAAGGCCTGCAAATTTTTATCTATTTTGGTGCTTATTTCTCTTCTGTGGGGCAACACTCTTCTCCATATGTGGGGAAAATTTTTCAATTCTTCTATGTCAGTTCTGGAATTGTAGGTTGACTGATAAATCTAATCTTACATAACAATAATATGATCAGGAGTATTTGAAGGCCATTTGCAAATCAAATGCTGGTGATTTCAGGTAAGATAGTCTTGCCCTACTTTCCTCCAGCCTGGCCAGTTTCACAGAAGCTGAGAATCCGTTGACTCTGATAGTTTTTTTTTTTTTTAGGCAATGAAACAATGATCTAATCCAGAGCCAGAGTGGAAAACAAGTGGTTTGCTGTTTGGACATGTAAGGTAACTAACTCAATTAAGGGAATGCAGGTTGCCTGAAGGTGAGGTGAAGATGTCTCCTGTGTCCACTCAGGAACCTCCTCACTCCTTGGTGACGATGACAACTTCAGCGAGTGGATGCTTTTCTCCTTAGGAGCAGGATCAGTTTGATGTCCCATAAATCTTATTAGGTATTCTGTTCATTCTTCAGAGAAGTATCATGAGGGTTAATTATTTCTCTGCTCTGACTCAGACAGTGATTTTGTGCCAGAGGATTCTGGCAGTAAGTATAATCCTAGTGATACCCTCAGTGAGGAAACCATTGTTAGCGATGTTGATGAGGAAGTGCAAATGGAAGCTGAACTAGAGCCTGATATAGAAACTGAGGGACCTAAGGCAAACAAAGGAAAGAGTTTGGAAACCTGGCTGTTCTCAGCCTTCCACGGCAGATCTGACAAAAAATAACTCTTTGTCTTCTTCCCCCTTACACCTCCCCATCCAAACTCAGGCTGCAGAATGGCTCTCCTGGGGTTGAGCTGTGCTAGAGGGAGGGAGGAGCTGTGCTGTTAAAGTCCTGGTGCCGACTGGCATTTCCTAGGGAAGATGTGCAGCAAGGAGCAGGTTTCAGAGTGTCTCCTCTGTAAAACTGGGTTGCCAGATGGGGGCTGAGGGCCTCGCTCTGCCCAGGCTGCAGCAAGGCATTGCTCCAGAGCCAGTTGGCACCGTGAATTATAAATACATTGGCCATGTTACTCTATTTAGGACCAGTGCTCTGGAGTTAGATGAATGCATGAATAAAACATATTTTCTGCGCTGCTTTTCTCTCTCTCAGTATTTTATAAACTCATTATAAAGGCTGGGGATATCTATCTGCTGGTAACTGTGCTGAGGAGGGCAGAAGGGCTCCCCGCACCAGCACAGAGACCTAAGAACAACTTAGTCCTTTAAGATTTTCCCTTGTCCCAAAAAGATTGTTTTCCTCTCCTGGTCTCGTGTGGTTTCCAAGGCCCAGTTTAAACACACAATGACATAGGATAGATAGCTATTTTCCATACATGGCCTTGTATGGCTGTTCAGCAGGAAGCATTCATTGCTTTAAGACAGTACTGAAAGGGGTTCTGTTCTGCCCTCCAAAAGAGAAGCAGACAGAATTATCTTGGGTCACATCTTTCTTCCATTAGTAAAACGGTGAAACCAGACATCTGAGTTGTTTCATTCTGTGACTTTACCCGTGCTTCCTGACCATCTCACAGCTTTCAGTTGTCCCTTGTTTATATGCAGGATTCTTCAGTCCCCCTGGCAATCTGCATTCTTTCTCGAGCTTTTTCCTGGTATCTTGGGCCCTTGGGAGATCACACCCTTGCCTTGGTTTGCTTAGCTAGCCACCCCAATAAATTCATTGCCTTGGTCTGGATCCCTCTGCTGAACAGGCTTAAAGGTGTTTATGGTCTTCTCTGACATTTCTTCATGCTATTTAACCTATACAGTGTTCTTTCAACCTGCATCCTTTCTGGATGCCTCCAGAAGCAGTATAGCAGGATCCAGCATCTCCTGACACTGTGGCCCTTATAGCAACCAGCAGCTTACACATTTGTCATTCAGCTCACGATCTGCTTCACTGTTTCTGGCACCTTACGGTTGCTCTCTCATTCCCTAAAATGCTATAGCCTTCTTCAGGCTCAGCAGCTGCTCCAAGAAGGTCCCTAAGGCTGGGGAGCTTTTTTTCTGAAAGCATTTTCCAGATTCTCCCTTATGCGCTCTAGCAATGAATTTATTTTTTTCTATTTTGTGATATGATTTGTTTTTCCTTGGTATATTTCTAATTGTTCTTCATTTAACTTTATTGGTCCCTGATGTCCGGCATCATGTGTTATTCACCATAAAATAGATACACTCTGACTTTGTTATTGCAAACATCCTTGTAGCTCTGCCTAAAAGTTGAAGCTCTTCTAGATGTGATTACATTCAGTAACATTCCCTCATGTTAGCTGACTGGTTTTTGTGTCCCCAGCTATTCTCAACCTTTTCTGGTTTTCCTCATCATCCTATGGCTTGCATCTCACACCACTGTGAGGCCTTCTCAGGCAACTCTGCCATGATGATGTGTCCTCTGGTTTTCTGTATCACCCTGGGATGTTTCTTGACATACATATCTTATTCAGCTTCCCTTATGTCCCACAGCACTACACAGGCTTTTCCTACATCCTCAGCAACTTTCATGGTACTCTGATGTCCCCTGGCTGTTATCTGTCTCTCTTTGATCTTTCCCAGCTGAATCGCAGCACTCTCTTAATATCCCTCAATATATCCTGTATGATCTTCACAGAACCTCTGGCTTGCTAATGGTTATTTCCATGTTCTTTTTAAAGTTTGACTCATAACAGTTTCACTCATCTACAAATGTTTGCAATCATGCAGCCAAAAAGGACTTTCTGGTAAAGTAGTAGTTCAAGCATTCATTTTGTTTCTCTGACAACATTTTCTTTAGGAAAATACATAGCTGTCCTTATGAATTTTGGGAACAGGAGATTGTCACTGCATTTGCAGAAATGCATAGGAGCAGTCTTAGGAGCTCTTTTACTAAAGGACTAAAATAAGGTGAAGATTAACCATGGTGAGCTTGCCCTGTGTGTAAAGACCCTGTAGTGAATAAGATGGGCAGCAATCTTGAAAATTTGATCCATAGCTTCCATAAAGAGAAGCAGTGCCTTTGCTTCTCTTTGATAAAATCCATATCACTATTCAATGCAAATTCACCTGGTAATATGAGCAATGTACTTGAAATATTTGGGTTCTGTGGAAGATTAAACTGTTGCTATTCTTACATTAGACATCTTTACTCCTAATGTCTAATAAGAAAATTTTGAGTTGGACATAAGGAAGCAATTTTTATTTGCTTGCTTGCAGGTCCCAAAACCTGCTTGATGTTTAAAGTTTTCAAACAGAAAAAAGAAACAGATGCTGGAGTTTATGAAGCTGTAGAATTTGCTTTATTCTTGTATCACCTCTTGAAAATAAACAAGCATGAAATAATGCAGATTACATTGCTCATTAGCTATTTATGTTGCACCACCATCAATCATCTGGTATAATGTAAGCCAATAGTATCCATTCTACATGGATACCATTATAGAGTGGATACTTCTCCTTCATAAAAATTCCAATACTCAAGTATGTTTGTATACTTTCCCTCTTTCCTTGTCCCCATTGCTTTGATTGCAGTAAGAATCCTAAAAAATGTTTGTTCCTGTTGTCTTGTGCAAACGTGTCCTACACCCAGGCCTGGTTTCCACTTACAAAAATTACAGGAAAACCCAAGTGATATAAATCATACAGTAGTGCCTTACAGTTTTATTTAGTTCCTTAGTCAACCATGCTTTTAGTTATCCCCAGCACTAGATGCCATGTTTAACAGTGCAAGGGCTACATGCTTATGTGCTTACTTTATTTCCTTCACTGCCCAAGTTCTAAAGCAGTCAACAGCACTTTAAATATGGATTTATGACTGCTCACGTACCCCTGAACTGCAGGGGAGGGAGGATAAAAATGTTACTGAGTACAGTGGGGTCAATTTCTTTTTGCATGAAAGGGCTGTTTAGCAGAGGGGGAGGAAGGTGAACCTGGTGCCAGCTATTTTTGCACTGGCCAAGTCCTGGCATCAAAACTGCACACAGGGGATGTGCTAACTTAACTCTGCAGCAGCGTTAAGTTTAACTTCCAGATGTACACCTGTACAGACCCCTGCTCCTTCCCCTCCCCTCTATTCACTTCTGGGACAAGTGCAGAAACCACCTCAGCTGGCTGGACATTGTCATGTGAAGGCTGTGGTGGTTGTGACTGCTCTGGAGAACCTAATTCAACAAGTGATCCAAGTTCAGTCACGGCCTCACTGGGTATAAGTGGTATTTTTTAACATGAAAGCTGAGCTGGACCTAGCAGCTTTTAAAATTTGTAGATTTGGGGGGAAAAGAAAACAAAAATATGTTGAATATAGTCTTTATTACTTTTGCATCTGATGGATGTTTCTTTTATTGTTTTTCCTTGGTAGGAATTTCTGTGGTGTGAAGGATTTCCCTGTGGGTGCAGAGCGGGCATGAAGGGTCCTCTGGAGGTAATTTGGTCCAATCTCTATTCCAAGTGAGGCCATGCAGATGAGGCTGCTCTCTGATGATCCTTCCCTGAGAGATGGCCCATGGTGAAAGAAAAACCTTCAAGTTTAGATTAGGAAAGCATTTCTTAAGCTTCTTGTGAGCACAGATTGACCTCTCCTGAACCATTTGTCTTCCCAAGATTTTTCTGAGTGCAGCAGTTCTGCCCAGACTAGGGAACAGCTTAAAATTCTGCTGATAGCAACAACTCAAATGCCTCCAAGGTGAGGGAGTGAGAATTGATCAGAGTTTACTTGTTTGATGTGTGAAGATCCTTTGCTTTGCCCTGGAAGAACTGCACTGCAGCAAGCAGTTACATGAGCTCGCATAAGTACTTGCAGCCAGTTCTCATGTCCATATCCTGAAGGAAATGAGTAGTGTCTAGTAAGTGGATCAATTACTATTCTTTATCCTGTTTTTTACTATATATCGCTTTTTCTTTTTGAAATTTGCCTAACTTTATGGTTCGTGCTTCTTAGTTAAGAAGGAAAATACTTTTTCTCTTACATGCTTTAGACTCCTGGTGATTCTGTTTGAATCCTTTTCATTGGAAAGGATACCCTGAACTGTGTTTGGCCTAGCACTGGATAAATACAAGAAAGAGAGAACTGCTGGATTGAACAGAGGCATTACAAAATTAAGTTTTCTACTGCTTTTACTTTGTAATTTGCCTCCTGCTTGATGTAGCAGCATTACCTCTAGCAGTACTTGTTCTCTCTTTAGCCTCTATATTGATATTTCTCCCAATAAGTGAGAAATCTATTTTTGTGAACATCTTGTGACAACTGGCTCAAGTGACATAAGCCACTGAACAGCTATTGAACAAATCCAGGCTAGATTCAGAATAGGAAATTAGAGGGTGAAGTCTCCACATCCAAATAGATTCATCTGGACCAAATTTTTGTCCTTCAGCTTCTGCTTGGTGTGACAACTGCCCACTTAAAATAGGATTGAAATGAAAAAGAAAGGAAGCTGTGTCAGTACTTTCAGTCCCGCTGCGGAAGGTGTTGGTTCACCCCTAATGCATAATGCATAGCCTCTCCAAAATACACATCCCATCAGTTCCCAGGATCTGCAATGTTATAAAGCAGCTTGGAAAAGAAAAGGAAGAATAACTTCTCCAAATGCAGCTAGAGAGAGAAGGCTGAGAGAGCCCTGGATATAATTACCTGAGCTGGAGTCCAGCCAGGAGAATGCTGAGCTAAGGAACAGTAAAGTCCTGACTCTGCACAAGGGATCCAGACAAATTTAAAAGAAACTGCAATAACAGAAGTGGGATTTGAGCATCTGGGAAGACGTTTGAGAGAGTGAATGAATACAAACTAAGGCCTCTAGGGAGTCTGATAGGAAACAAAAGGAGCAAAATGAAATACAGTGTATAATGGTAATATATGTGGCACTGTCTTACACTCAGGGCTACCTGATAAAACTCTTTCTTCTGCATGATCTAAGAGGTTGAACTTCTCTGAGTTCATTTACCTCTCTATACAAGCCAGACTACATGAACATGGATGGAAATGAGACTCTGTTGTGTTCTGAAATAGTGATGAATAAGAACTGAGTCAGACGTGACAGATATGTTACATTTTTAACCAAGTACCAGGTTAATTAGCCACCATTAATGGAAAGTTTGTCAGGAAGAAGGATTTCACTTTGTTGGGGTGCTCCCCAGCTAAGGAGACCTGGTCTCTGGCCAGAAGTATTTTACCTTTAATCTCCAATTTCTTAAAGGGTAGTTATTCTAACATTTGGCCACTATTTCTTGACAAAACTGGTATCATACAAACATTTCAATTTTCCTTCACTTTTTCCTCTTTTATAAACTTCCCTCTTCTACAAAGTCTTCACAGCTCCACAATCAGCAAACCAATATACCTGACAGAAGGATGATAAGGGTCTGCTATTAACTGCCTCTTATTTTAAGATCCTGTTCTTGGGGTGATTGTTTTTTTATTTGTTGGGAGCTCGAAGCATACCCAGAAGCTACCATTGCTCAGACCATGCCCAAAGCTTTTTGGGCCTTCCATACTGTTCTCATTCAGCCACTCCAAATGGTTTATAAGGTTTGTTAAAGAGATGTGGTTTCAAAAGGAATGCAAATGCAAAACTGGAGAGCTGATGGATGCGAGCAGGGAAGGTGGTCCAGAAGGCAATGGTAAAGAAGGAAAAATAATAAAAAATAAAAAAAAGGAAGGGCTGGAGGGAAGGTGGAACATGAGGAAATCCAAGTGGGGTAGTGTCTGGAATCTGAAACTGCATTTTTCCCACTGGCAGATTTTTTTTTTTACTTCCCCTAAGCTGTTCCTTTTTTCACATTTCTTTTTCCCCCTGGCTCATTTATTTTATGCCAAGAGGCTTATTTGTCTTTCCTGGCTTATTTGTAGTGCATCTGGATTTAGGCACCCTGGTAAATCAGTTTCTCTGAAGACTGTGATCTAAAAATGAACATTGAGTTGGATTTTGAGCTAATTTAAACTGATATACATCTGATGAAGTGAAGTTTAGCCATGTAAAATTCCATTGCTTTAGCAAATGCATAAACAATGAACATTATTCCCCTTCAGTGTGTCAGAAAAGGATACTGTCTGCTCCTTCCAAAAATACTATTTTACATTTGAGACACGTACCTATAAATGTCTGTATTTTGCAGTTTTGAAAATCTAAGCATGGAAATGTATTATGTTAAGACATTCCACATGCTTCAAGAGATTGTCTTCTACCGAGCACATTATTTTTGAGAAGAGCTAAAACCTTTCATTAGTTTTATCTGCCTGAATGTATTGGCTTAACTGTATGTTTTATTTGCTCTATAATATCATGTGTGCTTACTGTGCTTCAGCAGACAAGCATAAGCTGGGGTCAGAGTGCAAGCTCAAACAACAGTCTGCAATTTTCAATACCCTGCAGGATTTACGATTTCATTAGTAATTTTTGGTTTTGTTTTATTATTAAACACAGAATGAGAGCACCATGGAACTGATTCATCTTAGTCACTGTACTTATGTGACTGGCTTGGAATTGAAAAAATATATTTTAGTGACAACTTTGTGTCTGATCTTAGGGAAAGCACTGATGGGAATTAGTTAGCTGCTGTGACTTTAAGAAAAAAAGCACATAATTAGAATTCAAATTTTAATCTTGCTGCCTTTGAAAGGGAAACAAAATCAGTAACAATCTAAAATCATGTCCCTTGCTACTTTTCACTTCAGTCAGAGGAAGCCTGATTCCCACTAATGCCAAGAGCTTTACTCCATATTGAGAGATGAGCTCCAGTGAATTTTGTTGCAGCAGCTACAGAAGTGGCTGCCTTGGCTTCCCACCTGCTGCTTTGCTGGAGGTTATTGCCACCCAGGCAAGCTTGGCTGTAAAGAGCGTGTCATGCCTCGGTTTCTTCATGGAAAGCCTGATTGTCTACTTACATTCACCTTAGCTGAATTTTTCACTGGATTTTTGACTGGGTTTGCACTGATGTCTCTACAGAGGTGGAAACAAAGACTTCCTGCTGCATCAGGTGGAAACCTCCTTCAGAAGGACAGGTGAGCTGAGGGTGGCAGCTCTTGACTGTACCAAGCAATGATTATCTGTCAGAGTCAGCTCGTGGTGTGTGACAACTGCGTGTCAACAGCAATTAGACAGAAAAAAGATAGGGACTTTGATGGCAAAATAAACAAAAATATACCTGTATGGAAATAAGAGAATGGCAAAATGCTTAAAGGTCCAAACAAGATACACATGGTGAATAAAATGACATCTTCCTTTTCCAGCAGTTATTTTTGTTGTCATATGCAGAAGGGCCAAGTGCCACCAAACCAGTGGAGCTTAGGCCTTTGCTTATCTCTGAAGATATGAAAATTACACTGGAATGAAAGTGCAAGAGCACTGTGGCCTCCACTGTATCTACCACCTGCCATTAGAGAAAAGAGCTACCAGCAACTTTCAACATTTGGAGTGGCATCTAGGCATGCCAGCCCTAAATAACTGTTCTTGCTCTGTAGACCTACTGGAGACATTATAATTCCTAATTAATTATTCACCTAAGTCCTGACCAGAAGCAAAACACATTTGTCCAGCAAACTCTGCAATCACTCTGGGAACTGCTGAGCTCCTGCCTTTTTGGTGTGCTGTTGAAAATCAAATTATATAGCTTGAGCAACAGAACTATAATTAGGGTCAGTAGAAAACTGTGGGTAGGATAATATTGTGGATTCTGCAATTTTTTGTCATGTTGCTCCATAATATGCCAGAAATCAGTAGTTTTATTGCTCGACAGTGCATTAACACTGTCAGTGAAACATCCTTTGCTTCCTGATGTGGAACTGGCCCTTCTATGAGTCTGTTGGCAAGGCTGGCCTCAATTTACAATAATTCACAACTGTGCTCCTCCTGGAGTTGATGGCAAGGTTCTTGTTAACTCCTGTAGGAGCTGGACAGGTCTAGGCAGGGAAAATAAGGATGGATAAAGATGATGATAGAGCAGAGCTGAGGAGAAAAAAAAGCAGGCTATGGTGTTTCATTATAATCTCCCCAGTTATCACTGGTTCTCCTCCTGATACCACCAGGAGGCTTTTTCATGGATTAAAATTACATTGTAACTAAAAGTTAATCAGTTCTTATTTTCCTGTTCCCCATAACATTCGGAAAATCTCTGCTCTAGGCTGCTGCTGCTTCTGCCTCGGGGCTCTTAAGATCCTCCTTTTTCTCCTAGGATTTTCTTTTCCTAACCCCTCATCCTTCCTGCACATCTTTATTCCAGCTGTCTCCAGGTTTTGCTTTCTGGGGGGCTCCATTCTCTTCACTTGCTCTATTCCAACCCCTGAAATAATCAGCTGTGGGCAGGCTAATGACTGACTGTGATGTGTCATTGCTGGCCCTCTCAGCTAGGAGAATACACCTCTTGAGATCATTCTTTCAGGATGTCAGCAAATCCAGGCAAACGTTACAAGACTGATATCATAATTGGAAGGCTGCCTAGGATTAGTTTTTATAGAAAAGAAAAATTAAAAAAGAAAAAAAGATGTTTTAACTCTTTTGACTATATTGGTGGTCTGGAGATGTAATACAGGTTCAAATAATTATTAAGATAATGCAAGATCCAGGCTCAAGCTTCATTCCTTGTGACATGAGAGGGAAACAAAAATGAAGAAGGAAAAAAACCGAGCTAATTGTGGAAAAGAAGCACAGGAACAGAAGAGGTGGAAAGGAAAAGAGTGATGAAGAAATATAGAATGCTTTCATTTTTTGTTGAAAAAGTGTGAAAAAAAATAACCCAAGAAGCAAAGAAAAAATAAAAGGAGGAAGAGTAGGAAGAACAGTGAGATAAGCTGGAGGTTGGTAAAATTCTATTTGAGCACTGCAGTGAAAAGTTCCAGCTATGGAATTACAGTCCAGATTCTTTAGATTGTGAAGTTGTCTGTGAAGAGATTGGATCTCTGATTTAGGGACTGCCACTACCCAAACACTTCCCAAGAATAAAAGGCTGAAATAACCATGGAGCACCAGAGGACCTGGAAGAACCTCTGCATGAGGTGTAAGAAATAGACTGGGTAAAAATGGAAGTGCTCAGAGCAGATGAGCAATGGTTGAGCTCCAATTGTTGTATTCCTGTACTTCCTGCTTTCCAAAGGCAGTGACAAGTTCCAGTCACACTACTTTGTGTGTGTGTGTATATATATATACACAAACACATGCATATCAAAAAATTTCCTAGCTTTTTAAGGGAGGAAAGTTGATTTCCTTTCACATGTTACTACATTCAGTTCCATTTGTTTCATTGGAAGGAATTCCAGATCCACAGATTGAAGCAGAGGTTCACAGACATCTCTCACCATGCCGAAGTGTATCATCCCTCTGCAGGCTGCAAGGGGAAAAGGCATCCATTTTCTTTTTAGTAGATCTCAGTAGGAAAAATAGAAAAATAAGTAAGTCAGAAATTTTGGGTTCTATTCCAGATTCTGGGAGAAACCCATCTAGGCACAGTGTCAGCTCTTAATACAACTCTGAAGTGTTAAACTCCTACTTACTCTAGCTTTTCCTTCTTACACTCCCAATTTCTCCCCCTTTTAGCCTTACATCTCCTTGTCTCCATCCCTGTTTCTCGGTCTCCTTTCAGCTTCAGGTTTTAGTCCCACCATTGCCATATTCCAGCTGCCAGGAGCTCCTTCTTCTAGTCCTCATCCTAGGCTCCCTTGCTTCTAAGATCTATGGTACTCCAGGTACTCCAAATATCTTGTCACAGGGCTGCTCTCCCTGCATTTCCACCCTGCTCTCTGTCACAGCACACAAATTTAATCCAAGCCTGCCCATCCTTTACTGAATGACTGAAAATCTATTGTCAGAGGCTTGTGACAGGAACAGCAGAAGTTACCTCCTTGATATCAGCATTTGTGATCCATCCCTCCTCCAGGGTAAGGATGGGCTAGGATTACTACAGGAAAGGATGTGAATGTTTTTAAGGCAATTCAGTATCCTTCAATTCTGCTTGGGTTACTTGGGCTAGAATTATCCCCAGGTATTGAGATGAGATGAATGCCCAGCAGTGTAACTTTCAGCTGCCATCGTTAATACTTGCTAATGTTGGAATACTGTAATTCAGCCAGAAAATAGTGAATTAAATGGAGAGTGTAAAAGCTTCAGCTACAGGAAGCCTTATCTTTATTATCCATAATGTCACAACCTCCTTTACAAAATAGCTACATCTGCTTTGAAAATTGCGATGGAAGACCTCAGTTCACATTAAACACATTTACAGGCTCTCAGACTTCCTGGGATGGGGAAATTATCACCATGAAGGCAGAAATGGAGACACAGAGGCATTGCAGGGTGGTTTCAGAGTGCCACAGGGGACAGGAGGGAGAAACAGATCCCACATTACCTTCAATTTCTGCTGTATCCTAAATATAATAATTTGTTCCCCATGGTATCAATGGATTCAAGGAATTCACAGTGACTGAGGCATAGTGAGTGCACTCCAGGTGTGCCAGGAAAGGCAGGACTCAGCAAGATGGGCTTTGCTGTATGCCAGAGAGACACAAGCAGTTCTTTTCCCAAAGAAGTTCATTATCTAGGAAGCTGTTTGCTGTTGTATCAGTTATGCCAACAGTTAATTCATGACAGGGCCCAACCTGCTCAAAAATCCTTATAACTTGCAGGATCACTGCTTGAGAACTGATGTTAAAAATTAAAGCATGAAAGTTTTTTGCTGACTCCACCATGCCAGCTTATTTATCATTTAGCACATGACCATGGCTGTCACTGATTTACATATGAAACATGAGAGGTTTTCTCCTCAGATCCTGATGTCCCAAGGCTATACATGTGTGCATAAACCATATGTAAAAAAGAGGAGCTCTGTTTTCCAAGTGTGAGGAGGAAATTGTTCTAGTGTGAGACATACATCATCGTCATCCCTTTGCCTTTGTTCCCAAACATGGTAAAGAGCAATAAAGCTGTTTGTGGACTATAATGTGACGTCAAGTAAGAACGTAGGGTTCCCATTTTTTCATGCCTATATGTATATAACAATGTCAGTGCGGGCATCCAAAGAATGAATGGTTATGAAATACTGCACAGCAGCAATGTATAAAAGGTAAATGACACACAGCAAAGGAATCTCCCTTCAAATCAAATAGCACATGAAACCATTTTGGTCTGTGACAACTACACCACTACATTTTTTCCATGTTTATCCAAAGTAGCTTACTAAGCATAACATGCATGCCATTCACTAAGTCTGTGCACCAAAATACAGAGTATGATGACCCCAAGAAATGTCTCCAGTGCTTGTAAGCTTGTCAGACAGGGGGACTGGCTGCTGCTACCTCTGCAAAGTATCTATTTCAATTAATTTTTGTGAGAGAAGTGACAAAAATAACTCTCATTCTACTACAGCTATTCAACTGTTATTTCGGTGGAATTACACCTGTGTAAATTTCTTAGAGGTGGGAGTTGTGCACATGTTCTGTGAGCTAATGAGACTTCAGAAAAGGTTGTCAAGAATGGCACAAGACATATCTATTATTTTTGATTCAGAATGAACCCATTTATCTTTTTGCTAAAAAGGGCAATTTCAGGGTTTTTCTGGTGACTGAAAGAGTTATGCTAGATGCAGGCTTTCTTTTGTCCCATATGTCTTAAGTGTACAAAGCTTTTTTTAGAGAATAGCTTTCTTTCAGGGCAAACCAGTTCTTACTAAAAATAATTCTTATGAGATCAGATAAAATGAGAGGAATGCTGTTGGCAGATCCTGATGCNAAAAAAAAAAAAAGAAAAAGGGCTAAATCAGCCTAATCCAGGCCTGTAATACAAGGAGAGAGCTGAAGAACCTTCCTTGTTCCCCAGGGCTGTGGTTGACAGCTCAAGAGCTATTTTGGTGGCTGTGGTCAGAGGATGCAAAGTGCATGGACAATTTCCTCCAGCCGTCTGCCTTAACCCCTGGGAGTGCCCCACAGAGCCACTCCCAGTCCCACACTGAGGCTTTTGGAAAGGTACAAGGACAAGCTTCATGCCCAGCTGGGGGCCTGCAAACGTGAAGCACAACTGCATCGCTCAGATGGGTCACACCTTCCTAGATACACATCTGTTTAATGATAAACGTTCAGGTCTAGCTGCAACAGAGCTTGAAATACAGCAAGGACTGGCTACCTGGTGATTCTCCCTCCAGCAGGTCTTGAGATCACACCCAGTATGAAAGTAAAACTTAGATGGCTTTTTGGTGTTAATGTGCTCTTGGCTTTGAACTTCACAATTCTATCTCCTCTTCCTTCATACCAACGTCTTCTCTCAAGCCTTTAGTACTGAGCAGTGCCAGATCAGCAGTGCTAATTTCTGGTCTTGTATATAAATTTCCAGCTTTTTAGCCCATTTTTGAGGTAGACAGTAAGCCCCTGAGGCAGGGACTTGCATAATCTATTAAAAAAAAACAAACTCAGTAATTATTTATAATTCGTTTGTTGCAGCATTTGTGTACATTATTTAATAACAGATATGGACCACAAATGTTGAGCAGACAAAAAGATTCGTGTTATCAGGCAGACTGAAAGTGATTTTGCAGACTTCATGTGTTGTCAAATACCTACATCAGTGGACAAATTTACTGCACATCTAAATTCAAATCAATCCAAAGCAAACCAGTTGCCTTTTCTGTGAGCTGGTTATCCACAGTTACTTGAACTGCATCAAACAAGCTGACATGGAACTGTTTGGCCTGGTTTTACATCTAGCTATCTTTACTCTTGTTTAAGAGCAAAACAGAAAGGTCTGAGGTGGGTTGGGGTCTTTTTTCTTCAAATAAAGCATTTTCTTATAAAGAATTCATTGGCTGAATGTGTTCAAAAAGTGTCCCTCAAACAGGTTAATTTTATTTTCAAACTAGAGGGAGAATGCCAGGATCCAGTTGTTCATTTATAATTCAGCACTAAGCTAAAGAAACAAGGGCAGAAAATGCATAGTTGTAAATCATGCTTGCAGCCACAGAACAATATAATGCCGAGCAGCCATTTCAGGTTTTTCGTTGCTTTATACCCTTTCCACATAATGAAGCCTGTTAAATGAATCCTTATGGGAATTGTTCCCAAGGATTGTGTTTTGTACATGAAATTCCAAGTGCAAGAGTTTAATTTTGTGAAGTAAATGGTCTGTATTCTGTAAAAATTAGTTCAAGGAACTCTTTTTTGGAAAGGTTTCTTGCTTTCTAGATATAACAACAGTTTTATCCTTTTAATAAAATATAAACCTGATGTCTCTGAAGAAAAAATATGTCAGTGGAATTATTTCTGTCAGAGGCAATAAAGGTGGCAACTTCAAATCCTGGTGTATTTTACTCAGAAGAATTCCTAGATAGCTAAATACATGGACCAGATCTTCCCTTCTCCTCTATTATGGAAATCTCAGAAAGAAACAAACTGTTGCTGTTTCACTTCAGTCTTCAAACAGAAGCTCTAACAGTGGATGGAGTAGAGGCTCTACTCTGTAAATGTGTGTAATTCTAGCCCAGTTTTTTTCCTAATGCTTTTTTGATGAAATTATCTCACTGTCTCTTCCCAAAATTTGCTTGTGGATAGATGTATTATTTTTCTCAATGAGAAATAATCCAGGTGTCCAATCAACCCAAAGGTTGTACATTCATTATTTCTATGTAAGTCAATTAAAACAGTGCAGATGTCTCTTCTATTTGATGATTTGCTTCCAGAGAAAGACTAGAGAATTAATTAAAATACACGATCTAATTGAATGGGAAATCATAAGATTTTGTTTCTAGGAAACAACTTGTGAGTACCGGGGATCTAAAGTTGTGCATTTATATCTAAGTAGAGAACATACCATCTCAAGCCACTCCACCAAAGTTTTGAGTCTGAGGTCAGTTTTCAGACTGCAAGTCTAATTTAGTTTCAGAATGGAGCTTAAGGTTCCCAACATCCAGAAACCTGGGTGGGGGCGTAGTGGGGGAAACATGTGATTTTGGTTTCAGTTAATTTCAGATTTATTTCTGTTTATGAGATCCGTTGTCTTTTTCTAAAAGTGTTTTCGTCTTGGCAGACTCCTCAAATGAAAGGCTTATTTCGAGACGTTTCCTGTTGAGTAACTGATGCTGCTGAGAGGTAAAGGGAGACATACACAATGCTGAAGGGAACGTATGGTGGTGTCATGGAAATGAAAGGCATGAAGCCAAAGGCTGCCATTATCTTTCCTTCCATCCCAGAGGAGCTAAACAGGCAGTGCAGAGGGAGAACATGCTATATGGCATTAGCAGATCCATCACTCCAGCCTTTTGGGTGCTGCCAGCCAGGTATTCTGAACATGGACTATGATTTGTGTTTCACGTGGTCATAGCTTCCAACCCTTCCCTTTTCTTGCACAAAAATTCCTAGTAAGCTTTGCAAATAGTCTATTTTTGATTAGCACAGGGATTCTTCATAATTTATTTCCACTGTGCTAAAGACATCAGAAACCAGTGAAACAGAATTCTGCACAATACTCCCATTTGGACAAACCCATTGTAAAGTGAAATGGCAGCAAAGAATCTGTCTTTTGAAACAAATATTCAGCAATCTTGGCATTTTGATGAATTATGAAAGATCACTGTTTCCAACGAAGCATTCCTTCTGTCTTTCCCTGCTAATGACCACCCTTCTGCAATTTCTCCATAGTTTCTATACCCATCTGTCACAGCCATAATAATGAATTTAACATTAAACAAAAATTTTCTTTACATAATAACAGGAGAAGAGACAATGAAGATAAAATCCTGGACACTTAAGACGAATTTTTTTAATTGCCTTGTGGATTAACAGGATTGTCTCTACTGTTACATTTAAGTCCCCTGAATATACTTGGACAAGCCTTTCCCTGGTTCTTACAAGCAGCCAGAACTCCCTTGTACAGCTGCTGTAAGAATGCAGTAGCTGGAGAGAAATCATTAAACAAGTGAGGTCAGCATCTCAGGAGAGTCTGCCTGCAGAACTTGGTAGGTAAAACCCCAGCTATGGAAAATTCTCAGCTTTTGAGAAAAACCTGTTGTGAAGGATTTAGCAAAGGTACACACAGCAGGATATAGGAAGAGAAACACATATTTGGTTGCTTGAGAGCCCTCACAGAAACCAGTAAGATGTCCAAAAGGTCTAAGAATTTGAGGGAGAAATGCTTGTGAAGCTGAGCAATTTTGTGAATTGCAGCTGGCTTCACAGAATTCTTAGATGAGGAACAAAAAATGCAAGGCAGTCTCTTGTGTGCTTATTTAATGTAATTAATTAATGCATTTTGAACCACTTTTTTTGGTGCAAAGGGATCTTAATTATAGCATAAAATTCAGATGTAATTGATGTAAAAGATCTTCATGTAAATGAAAAGATGAGCAGCTGTGTTTGAAACTGAAGGGAAGAAGAAATGCCCTGTTGTTAGGTCACAGTTTATGTGGGTCGGAGTCTCAGCTGATTTATGTTAAAGGTTAACTCACACAGAGAGAACGTGCTCAGGTACTTGTGTAGCACATGAACCAGCATTGCTGTCCTGGGTGAGGCTGTAATGATGTGATAATGTGGGTAACTTGCTTATTTCTGTGACTTAAAAATATCCATTCCAAAAATTGCCTGAAAATGCTACAAATTAAGAGCTTTGTAGAGAAAGCTCATGGATTTAGCTGTGCTCAAGCAGAACTCTTGTGTCCAAGACCTTCCTGCAGCCTATACCAGGCTGATCTCGAAAAAATCTGCAGCTTTGGGCTTTCCTCAGTGACCTGAATGTAAGTGGAGGCAAGAATACCTCTTTCTTAGTTAACATATGAATGCAACCAGAATTTTTTTATTAGGGTGAAATTTCCTACATCTCTGTACAAGTCACAGCTCAGGATTCCAAAGCAATGTTTTTAGTCCCATTTTGTTCAGGTTCAAAGGCATCACTTCTTGTGGTGTGCCTTGACCTAACATGATCTGATTCATGCATGAAATCCCTCTGTGATTCCCTGGGCTTGTTCATCTTCTGAGCTTTACCTAAGTCCTCTCCCTTCCCAAGCACAGCCTGCAGCAGCTTCCAGCCTACTCTGAGTTACCACAAGCATGGTCAACCCGAAAGGACCATTATTCCAGGGAGGCAGGAATCCCTGTGCTTTGGGATAGGAGGCACATACCTGCTTTCAGCTGTCCTCAGGACACTACATCTGTTCCAGATTATGGAGAAGAACATTTGATGGTTTTTGTCAAATGAATCTTGTGATGTGTCTGTTTTAAAACTCCTTTTGAATTTTCAGGATGTTAAGAGATGGAAGGGCAATGCACAGCAGCTTTATCAGAATAAGTAACTGGCCTCCTTTGGTTTTAAAGCCAAAATTGAACTGATCAATGCAATGCCCACCTCTACAATGGCAGACTGACTTCAGAATTATATTTTCTCTGGATTTGGTTTAGAATAATGGTCTATGAAACACGATTATATGGTAACTCCTTTTTAAAAAAAGTACATTTCCTGCCTTTGTAGATCAATGACTCGTTCTTTTCTCAGGACAAATGCTGAT
Source organism: Toxostoma redivivum (assembly GCA_013397375.1). NCBI lineage: Eukaryota > Metazoa > Chordata > Aves > Passeriformes > Mimidae > Toxostoma > Toxostoma redivivum. The sequence goes on along the minus strand of VXBI01000068.1, from coordinate 1,013,890 downwards.
GAATTCATACAGGGTTTTATCAATATTTTAGCATTATAACCTCACTACCTTCTTGCTAAAGCCCCATTTCTTTTCCTGCTCTTATTCTCAGCCATTGCTACAAAGGAGCACACAAAGATTGCCTTGCTGCTGGGTCTTAGGAGCAGGCTTGCAACCTTGCATAGATTCTCATTCAGTTGTGCATTTTTAACCTTATCCATCACCTCTTGTGAAAAGAGATGGGCATCTTATCTTCTAGCATTTTTTATCTAAGCATGTTTTTTGCCAACACATCAACTCATATTTGTAAAATCACAGAATCCTAGGATGGTTTGGGTTGGAAGAGACCTTAAAGACCATCTAGTTCCAAGCCCCTGCCTTAGGCAGGACACCTTCCACTACACCAGATTGCTCAAAGGCCCATAAAACTGGCCTTGAACACTTCCAGGGATGGATGCCAAGATCCAGGTTTGGGACCTTACACGTGGCCTTGTTGAGCTTCATAAGGTTCACGTGGGCCCAAGTGTGTCAAGGTGCCTGTGGTGTCCCTTCTCTCCAGCCCACTGACAGCTCCACTCAGCTCGTGTCCCCAGCAAATGTGCTGAGGGTGCACTCCATCCACAGTCCCTATCACTGACAGAGGTGTCAGACAGCATCATACTGGCACCTGAGGATCACCACTCATCACTGGTTTCCACTTGGACCACAGCTCTTCGAGAGTGACCACCCAGCCAATTCCTTATCCACCAGCTGTGAACTTCACCAGACTGCCACGATTCCCCAAATTCGATGGATAATGGCTTAGCCACTTCATCCAGTGGTGCCCTCAGGACCCATGGATGCATCTCAGCAGGTTCCATGGATTCGTACACCTTCACATTCTTTAGATGCTCTGGTACCTGTCCTTCCCTTACATTGTGTCGTTCTTCATTGCTCCAGTCACCGCTTTTGCCTCTTCTGACTTGGCTGGTGGGGCTGGAGCCCCTTCTGGTGAAAGTGGAGGCAAAAACATTGTTGAGACCTCACCCTTCTCCATGTCCCACCTGGGTAACCAGAACTTCCATTTCCTTCTGGAGATGGCCCACATTTTCCTTGGTTTTTCTTTTATCATCAGTGAACATATAGAAGCTTTTTTTGTTCTCCTTGATGTCCCTTGGCCAGGTTTAATTCCATCAGGGTTTTGGCTTCCATAATCTGATCCCTGGCTACAATTTTGTCTATATTCCCCCCAGGCTACCTGTTCCTGCTTCACCTTCTGTAAGCTTCCTTTTTTTGTTTGAGTTGTCCAGGAGCTCCTGGAGGGTTTTGCTGATGATTTTATGAATAGACCAACCCTATCAGATGCTAATGGTTATAGCTGCTACCAGTTTAGGATGATTCTAAACCATGAGTGGGTAAGCAGTGGAACAGGTAAGCTTTTTTCTTTGCAGATGTGCCAATACCCTAGTACACTTGTAATAATAATAATAATAATAATAATAATAATAATAATAATAATAATAATAATAATAATAATAATAATAATGTTATTATTTAAAACTTTGCCAAGCTGGCACTTCCCATTCACCCACTGGTGTAGTCATAGCAGAATGAATGGGTCATTGTTAGAAGAGTAATTTCCCTGCACAAAGCAACCTCTATTCACAATTGGAAGGTTAGAAATGTTCAACCAGTCATGACAATTAAATAAAACGTTCGTCAGAGCATCTCTTAGGGTTACAAATCATTCTGTCTCCAGTTGGTGCTACCTGTCCTTTATTATAAGTCCACAATCTTTAAGATTGACAACAACTCTAGTGGAAACAGTCTCGTGAAATATGATTTCTTTTTCCATGTTCAGAAGCAAAGAGCAGTTGTTTGTACCTTGAATAAAGATATTAGTTTTGTGCCCAGGACTAGACACATGGGAGGGAACTTAGAACAAAACCACAAAATGTTAGTGGAAACTTTTGAGAAACTTAGCTATGGGAACAATAAAATTTTGTTTAGTGACAGAGAGCAGTTGATAATTTTGGGATAGTTGATGTCTGAAGAAGCCTGTGATAAAATTTACAGCTATTTAGAAGAGAAAAAATACCCCAGGGAAAATAGAATTTATCTAGACTCGGTAAGCTTAAGAGAAACAAGGGAAGTTTTACAAAGAAGAACTTCTGGCAGTAAAATGTATTATAGATAATAGAAAATAGTTTTTTGAAAACTCTGTAAAAAGCCTGGTGGGGAATTTTTATTGGTCTTTTCCTACCTCTACTTATTTACACTTTCCAAAGATGAATCTTTTCTTATTAACCAGTAGGAAAGCCCAGCATTCAGCAAGGATTTGAATGTAGAGTCTCCAGCACTTTTTAATGAGTGGTATTCTTGGAAAGCAGTCAGTTGACCGTAGTAGCTGAATTCCTGACTGCAGCACACCAGTCAGTGTCAAACACTCAGGATGAGTTGTTTAGAAATAAACCTGTGACACGGAAATAGGGTACGAGGTAGTTCTGTGCTGTCTGAGGGTGGAAGGAGCTGGAGAAAATCCATCACTGTTTATGTGGTTGTATTTGTGACACATGGGAGCTGAACTAACAGAGGAAGTGGAGAATAAATAAATACTCAGCAGAGAGAGTGGTTATGGTTAAGATACAGATTCCTAGTATTGGAAGTGTTACTTAGGGCCAGTTGCAAGGAATTCCTTTTCATTGATTTTATAGAGTACTTCTACATTCTGAAGTAGTTTCTAACTAGTTATAGTAATAATAATGGCATGTGTTAGTGTTGTAATCTCTTAAGAGCTCATTTCTTCACATGTCATTTTATAGAAACATTAATTCTTTTGGCAAAAAAAAATTTGTGATGTTCTTTCTAAAATACTGAGGAAGAATATTTTTGCAACTGCTGCTTTGTATATTTTGGGTCTCATGAATGATTTATCACTTACTAAATTTGAAATCCAAATTATGGAACTGGCTATAGCTACTGCCAGAAAGCAGAATCTGCAGTGCTGGAAAAGGACTAAAAAGGTTATCATCTGACTAAGCTGCAACCTTTCTTGGAACAATATTTGTATTGTAGGTTACTAACAGCTTTGCAATCCACAGGTGCTCACTCACAATAGCAGAAGTGTTGTAATTCATCTATAATCGGGACATTATTTTTACTGCAGGTTATTCCGACTTTGCAGTCAATGGAAACTAACCAGCTATAGTAAATGTGTTGTCATTCATCTATAACTGGGACAGTACTTCCATCGTAAGTTATTCCAACTTTGTAGTGAATGAAGACCTACCAGCAATAATAAGTATGTTGTCATTCATCTGAAATAGAAGGGAGGAGAAAGGAGAAAGGTGGACAAAATACAGAACATATTTGCATAGGAGTCTGATAAAATAACCCCAGGGTAGTGCAGGGTAACATTAAGTTGGTGAAATTTAGTACAGCCTTCCAAGTGAAAGGCTACACCATTTCCTTTGGCATCTGCCTGCCTAATCTCAGACAGGATGAAGGGGTACATTGCAGTGAACATGCTCTGGTGAAGTCAAACCTCTGCTGGGGTTGTAGAAGCTGCTTGCAGAGCTCAGTGCACTTTTAGGTAGAGTGCACTGAGCACCAGATAAGTAATACCTGAGTATTTTAAAGCTGGCTTAGACATGGGAGACTGCAGTGTAGACATCCCTTACACAGCTCTTCTAGGCAAAAAGCCTGCCCTTTTTTATGCTACAAGAGCACTGTAGGCACTTAACAATTATTAATAATAACTAATTAATAAAGGCCCAAATCCTTGGCTGTGATTGAGAACCTCAGAGAATAACTCATCTAGAGTTGTAAGAAAGGATGGCTCAAAACAATCTTAACCAAATCCTGGGCCAGCTTTGTGCCTGGACTTTGCTCCAGCTAAAGATAAAGCAGCAGAGTACAATTTGTTCTAAGACATTAGCAAGGGAGAGAGAAGGACATAATGAATACATTTTATTGGTAATGCATAAGAAGAATGCAGAGTGGTGGCAAATAAGACTATTAGGGGATAAGAGTATAAAATTAGATGGAAAGGAAGCGATGAGATTGGTCAATTGCACTGCTCCTAAATCAACATTTCATCTCAGAAACCACAAAAGTCAGCAGCTGAGTGGAGGTGAATGAAAGACAAGGGTCAAAACAACAATCATAATTTATCTGAGTGTCAGAAAAGCATTTTTACACTAAGTACACAACACATCGATTTACACTTGATAGACAGTACTTACACAAAAAGAGACTTCAACCCTAACTGAATAGCCTGCAGCACAATACAAATTCTTTTCATGGTAAGCCTAGAGGGGAAAAAACAATCCCTTTTTATACAAGGAATTTTCATTTAAATATTTGGGTCTACTGGGAGCAGCTGAAAGATGGATACCATACTCCCAACTCACATCTCCAGAGGCTGGTGGTTTGATGTGCTGATGCTATTTGACGGTGTGGGGGCACTTTTGGGAACCTTGGTTCAAAGAAGCACAGCAGAAAGCTTCAGCTGCTGTTTTCATTCCTCTTTGGAGGTGCCTAATGGAAGATCTAGGAGTTGTTTACTTGTATAACAAGGAGCAGGGTATGCTGGTAGGAAGACCAAGTTTCACCTTTAGGAGTCAAAGGACTGCATTTGATAGCAAAAAAGATTTGCTTCCTTTGCTGGTGATGTTGTTTTGCCTTTTTTACAATTTTTTAGAATAAAAATATTATTCCTTTAAGAAAAGACCTTCTTCGCTATTGTTGTTATCTGCTGAGTCATGCCAGTAATTGTTTATTTTAGCATTCCTAGAGAATTTTAGAGATTATTTACTCCCCCACCCCCACAGGGGATTTAGGAAAAACTGTGTAATTTCATAAATAAAATAAAACTAAGGAGTTTTTAGTTGAAAGCATTTCCTTTAATGGTCTGCTATGCAACACTTCAGTAGTCAGCTGACTCATGGCAACCTGAAATTGAAAACGACTTGGGGTTGAGGGAAAGCAAGAAGAGGACAGGAAGAATTATACTAGCCAGTATACTTTATCTATATAATAGTTGGATCTTCATTTTGTTCAACTAACCATGACCTCACAGAATTGGTTCAGGCGTCAGCTCTGTCTGGTCCAGAGCAAAAGATATATTTATAAATTAGATTAACATAATCACTGATGAGAATAATATGTTCAATTACTTAATTCACTTCTATTTTGATAATCCTCAATGCTACCAGAAGCACACTGTCAGAGCTATTTTCTTTTAGTCCACCATTTTTGGAAAGCCCTTCACTATCTCTGGAGAGAAAACTCATGCTTTGTTGTTGCAACTCTCTCACTTCTATTATATAGCAAATCATGTTTTCTTTCTATACCAGTTCTATGGAAAATAATCCAAACAAGTGAAATAAAATATCTTTTCTTAGGTACTCAAAAACCAAACTCTGGATGTATTAAGTGAAAAGAACAACAACCCTCAAAAAGCCAAAACCACCAGAAAAAAACCCACTTTCCCCTGCTCCAGAAACTTCTTTGACTGTATCCTGCATTATGTTATTCACAGTCATTGAAGAAGGCCAAAGTAATCTTGCATATGAGCTGCACATGCATTATGCAGCTTTCTTTCTAAAGAAACAAAGACTGGAAAGTGGAGATTGTTTCAGAGAAGACTGGGGAAATCTCACTGTGAGAGAAAGGATTACTCTGCTTTTTGAAGCTTTTGGATTCCCTGAATGTCTCCAGAGCATTAGAACATCATGCATCCTCCTCATGACCCTGTATCAAGGGTGATCCATACTGATGAGATGTGATGGGATCTGCTGGGTTTACTTGGGAGTAGCCTGCCAACCCTCTTGCATTTGGCTGATATGAAACAGGAACACATTCTCTTCTGGTTTGTGCCTGGGTGAGCCTTTTCTGTAGCATTCAGAAAGCCTTCATTTGTCAGGTTGTTTGGAGAGGAGGCACACCATACTGCTCAACCTGAGCTGGCTTAGCTTTTGGAAGCATCTGAATTCCAGTCTTCAGTTGCAGCCGAGCAGCAGAAAATGCAAGAGGGAAGAATGCAAACTGGTTTTGGGGTATTCTGTGCTGCTTGGATCCAGAGGAAGAGAGGCATAAACACAATCCTTGGACACTGATTAGAAGAACCATTACATGACTCTGCCTCGAGGGTTGTCTCAGGCCTCAGGTTATTAGTGTGACACCAACAGCTAAGAAGGCTTTCTGCCACATTGGTTTTGTCATTGCCAGAAGAAGGGAGAGCAGAGGGAGAGGATGCAGAGGGCATTGACACCCATGCTATGCTGCTGGAGGATCCTATCAGCAAGAAAGGTGACAGCAGAGTCACACCAAGTGACTTGGACACAAGACACACTGAGCTATTACAGCTTGGGAGCACACAGTCTGCTACGAAAGCAGGCAGATTTCTCAATGCATAATTGAGTACCATAAACATGTACATGATACTAACTCCTTCTTCTGCTAGACTACTTTAATTTCTTGACAATAACCTCACTAAATTGACCTGGAAAGAAAGAGGCATTTAACGTTTATAATTTGATTTCTGCCCTATATAATTTTGGCTCTGATCCTTCTCATGTAGTTGCTAATATGAGTTACTGCAGATTTAGTATTTTGTTACAGATTAATTCAATGGGATTTCTGACTAAGCTAGCGTCCAAAATGACTTTGCACTTGATGACATCTGCGATGCCAGCATGCAAAATGATTCTTCTGGCATTTTTACAAATTCTATTGTACCACTGAGTAGGTCTTGAGAAATCCAGCTATGACCATATCTGATTTGGCTAAGAACACCAAGTAATATAACACAAATAGCAATAATAGCTATTTTGCAGGACTAAGAGCTTCTGGCTATTTTCATTCCCTCTCAGGCAGATCTGGAGCCCAGGCATACCTTCAGTACTTTTTATGTACCTGTCACAGTCAAAATTCTTTTAGGTTTGACTAATAAGACCAGACAGTTGCATCAGGACAGTCACATTATGATCCTGATCTTTTCTGGTATAGAACAACTGATATCTTTGAATAAAATCCTCCTTGTTCTGACTGTCTCTGCCATTCCTTCTACTGAGGTACCTGCTGAAGCCCATTAGACATACATCTTAGATGTATCTGTATAGATACAGAGCTATATTAGATACAGATTTTAACATTTCTGCTTGGCTACCTTCAAGAGACTTTTCACTGCCAGAATGGCTTTCTTTCCTAACCTTTTATTTATTTGGAGGATTTTCTGGTGATAGGAAGCCCAGATCTTAGAAAATTCATTATGCCTTAAGAACTGAGGTCCACTGCCAGTCATTATAGTCCTCAGCATTTGCTGAAAGCAATTAAGGTAATTTTATTTACCAGATTCACTTGTGTCCCTTTTTCAGACTGTCTTTACGTTGTTGACAAAGGTGCACAATTTTTAAGATCACAGTGTCGCTTTTCTTCTGATTACTCATCTGCATTTTGTGATTCACCTCTACTGCAACATTTTCATTGACATCATCCCTATGCCAGTAAAAACATGTTTTCTTACTAAGCTATTCTTCATTAGCTTCAGTTTCAGAGCCTGTCCTTGTTCCCAAGTTAGTGTGTTCTAACAACTGGCCTTTTTTTTTCATTGATTAGTTCATCTCTTACTGTGCTACTGACACCATTGACAGTGAGTGATTCTGCCTCATTGGTCAAGGAAGAGGTGGTGTCAAATAGCTGAGATTCATGGTAAAATCCCCGTAAATATGTGGGACCTACATCAGAAATACATATGTATTTTTAAAATTCTTCACTTTTTATATCTAAAAGTCTAGGCACTTCTAGAAAGTGTCATGAAGAAGATGCTTACACATTTGTTTCTCATGTATATTTTTACTACTAGACCCTAGAAAACACTGGTATTCATTAAGGAAAAATGAAATTGGAGGTGCAAAAGCACCAAGATGGCTTAATGACATTGGGAATTGCAGAGACTCTTGTTCATAATTTCTTTTAACCGCGAAGAAAGAGAACGGGCATTCACTCGCTAGTTGACACAAAGGAGCCGAACGCGAGCTGGGTTAAAGTTACTTGTATGGTGTGCTGGGTCCGCCGCGGGTACCGAGAGCCGAACTAAATCTGCATTTAGGACAGGCGTGGGGCCACTGGAGGTACGGAGGGGCCACTGCCCGCAGTGCTGTCGGTACCTGCCGAGCCCGGGCAGGGCGGCTTGGGGGCTGCTGTTCGCTCCCGCACCGGGCGAGGATTCCCGGCCGGACAGAGCCCGGTGCAGGCAGCGTGGGGCCGAGCGGGGAAGGGTCTGCGGGTGGCTGGAAATGTTCACACGCCGGCAGGGACCGGGCTCCGCCGGCCGGGACGCGGCTCTCCGGAGCCCATC
>VXBI01000068.1:890020-1004659 GCA_013397375.1 Toxostoma redivivum | reverse complement strand
TCCCCCCGCCATCCTTCCCCCAGCTCGCTTTTAGCGCCTGTTCTGTTTCCATAATCTGCTTTCTGGATTGGTGCAGGACCCGGTGAGAAATGCGGCTCGGTGGCCGGGCGCTGGTCTGGCTGCTCGGGGACGCCGTGCTCCCTGCAGGCCTGCCCCTCGCTCAGACAGCTGGGGAAACGAGTTACTCATGCCTGCCTTTTTTTTTTCGCCTGGAAGTTATTGTCTGCCTTACAGTTGGATATGAACCTTCTTTGTCTTAAAGACACGAGTGTAAGTCCTTTGGAATAGAGGTCCGGCAAGATTTGCATGATCTAAGTCGGCAAATTCCTCTGCTGCATAAAACTGATGAGCCATTAGAATTCCCTGTAAATTGCAGGAAAATCTTAATAAATTTTTTTTGTACTGTGAGGGTTCCCTTGTTCAGTGCACCTTCAATGGAAAGGGTAGCGTTACAGTGAGAAGCATGGGAACAATCTCCCTGCTGTTTTGTTTAGAATTGTGTTCCTGTATTTCCCTCTAGTTTTCTTTGTTAGCTGTAGGTATTTATGTCCTACGTTATTTTAAGCTTTGTTTTGTCTTGTGATAATTTATTTTCAGTTATTCATGTTGCTCACGTTGAAGTCAGATACCCTACAAATGAAAAGTTACAGCTTGGAAAACCTACAGTTTGTACCCAGATCCTTTAAGCAGAGGTGGTTTTTTTTAATTATCTTGACAGCCTTTAGCACAATGAATGCTGCTAATCGAGCAAGACTTGGCATAAATATCTTGGGAAGCCCCGTGAAAGTTTGGGTTTCATGCTGGCAAAAAGCACTTGAATTGTGCGGGTGATGCTGAGTGAAGTGAGCTATAGCAGCAAGACTGTTCACTGATGAGACTGTATGTGTGCTAGGACTTGTGCCAGCTTGGAGGGAGCACAAGTATTTCTTTCTCTTAACTAGCACAACAGGAAAGTGTCTAGGTTGAACCTACCCTTAGGTTGCTTATTTAGATGTTTGAATAGTTAACTTGCAGCAGTGAGTGAATTTAGGTAATATATTGCTGGCTCGTGCCTGCAGAGCATCAGGCTGGTAAGGGGGAGGTGCAGTTGTGATTTGGAGGGTCGCTCTGATGAGTGACCATGGGGTGTTTCAAAGGAAACTGACTTCCAGAACGCAAGCTGTACCAATTAAACTACACAGGCTAAAAAAATGATGTGGTTAAAGAAGTATTTTCTCTCTATAGAGGCACTATTAAATTCACTCAGTTTTGTTTAATTGGTCCGACTCCAGTATAATGGCAAGCTTTCACTGCACGCTCTCTCTTTGGACTTGTTTAGACTATGGTTGATGGTATATTTCTGAAACATGTTTAAACAATATCTTCATGCTGTATTTTGTTAAAAGGCAATGACTTTTAATGTGCAGTTGCTGGTCGGGCAAGGTCTGATGGGTGAGGAGTGACAGGGTACATAGGACAAGCGACCAGCATTTCATATACAGGTAACAGCAGATGCTGTTAAATCTTAGGAGTTTATACTAAAAATATATTTCTGGCACAATATTGATGGTCTCGTGGAATGAGTAAACTGCATTCTGTCATTGCTGTTGGGCAGGTAAGTATGCAGTTGGTGCTCCAAAGAAAAAAAAATAAATAGATTAACTGGGGCAGGGGAAAAGCGCCCTCACTTTGTTTCCTATGCTTTGGCTATTCTTCAACCATCATGAGCCTGAACTAATTCTGGTGATTTTGTGTTAAGATCTTGCATCTTGTCTGAGTAATTAATCTGGTCAGTTACCAAAGAGCAAACTGGTTTTCTTTCTGTCAAATAATACTAAACATCTTTGTGAAGAGCATCTTTGAATGTTAAAATAATCAGCAATTCTGTATGACACAAACACTGACACTACACAAGAATTAATTCTTGCAGAAGTCTGCTTTGTATTCAAATTGAAATGATATGCTATTTGAATAACATCTGTTAGGGGTTTTAGGTTGCGGAGAAACTCTGAATATTGAATATCCCAGTTAAATGTTCTAGCCTAAGTATGAGGTTACTTGGTTCAGGAGCCAGCTTGAATAGGGCTGTGTGTATCTGTGTCTCCTGCCCTAGGTAAACAGCTGATTCCCATGAACACCTGTTGCTCTCTTTGTACTCTGGTTAGCTGACAGAAGTGCTGCCCCTAATACAGTTTCCTGAGGGCACTTACACTATAGTAGTTACCCAGGAATGGGCATGTTCAGTGAGGTTTCCGTTCACCAGCTGACTGGAATGTGGTGGGGGGAAGAGGTGGTGAAGATGTAGGTAACAGCAGAGTTTGGTGCCCCTGTTCTAGTAATAGCATGACTTCCCATCATATTTGTACAAGAAGAATGTGTGTGAACAGACTTTTATTGTAGCATATGTTGAAGTCTGTATTACGGAAGCTGGTAAGCACAACTCTGCTGCTAGAGCTGGGATTCTCCAGTGAAGGTTAACTGAATTACCTTATTTTTTTCTTTTTTTTTTTTTTTTCGTACCAGGCTCATTTTGAATGTTAACTCCAATAAAAATAAATGAGCTTTACAAGATACTGACTTTTTAAAAATCGAACTGTACAGCTTTCTCTTGGGATTACTACATCCATTTCTTTGTGTGGGAAAGAATTGTTTTTCATTAGTGTGCTGGTCAGAAAGCAGACTGCTTAGTTGGGTTTCATTACCCAAGTTCCGAAGAACTGGGAAAGAAACAGTATTTTTAGGAAATTTTTAATTTGAGTATTTCCAGAGCCCAGTATAATAATTTGTGTTTATGATGGATTACTATGCATATCATATATATGTGAATTTCATTCCATGTTTCAATAGGGCAAACAGCTAAATTATAATAGATTTTGCCTTTTCTGAAAAGTCATGTCATATTCTTGCTTGTTTTCAAGCTAAAAGGGTAGCTAAATTTGTGGTCTCTAAGCCACACTGAAATTTCCATTTACTTACAATCAGTAGCTTTTCTGCTCAAATATGTTGCTACAAAATGCACTTCATGTTATTATTTAAAAGTCAGCATATTTTATGCCTGGGTTGGTAAGCCTTCATTATTTTTTAAGTGTTGTGCTAAGAAAACTATTGTCATACTCACTGTTTATTGAGTGAAAGCCCACAGCAGAAGTAACAAAAAATGTACCTTCATTAGGACTACAAATTCTTGAAGGAACCCACACATGTTTCCTGGGGTTTCCAGGAAAGTGGGTATACAAGAGCATTATTAGTGACAATAGTACAGTTCAGCCTGCTGCAATAACTGCAGTTATTTAAGGTGGTGAAATAGCACAGCAGCAAGGCCATCAGTTTGAGGGTGACATAAGTTATTGTTGGGTTAGTAAGGTAACTCTTTGGAATTGTGCCTTTAGTTTTAATGCTTGCCCGAATGGTGTATTTGAAATAGGAAGCTTAATTTAGTTGAGAAATATTTGACAAAATGTTGGAAGTGCAAGCAGGCAGTTAAATTAGACTGGATATGCATAACTGCAAGCAATACAGTTCCTAAAATTGCTTGTATCTCAAGAGAAAAATTGGTGGTGTGGGCAGTTTTTTTTTCAGGTGGATACAAGAATTCAGGTTACTTTCCTTATTCTTAAATAAACTAACAGATGGACTGAGTCATCTGTCTGATAGAAGTGTGGTCTTTAGCTTGCACTCTATTTGTGACAGTTGCAAGTAATTTTTGGACAGGCAGTTTCTGCCCACCTGATATGGGATCTGACAGCTGTTTTGCCTACAAGGCCTCTGGATAGTTTAGTGAATTATTTTGATAGTAAAAGTATAAATCTTTAAAAAATTACCACATGAATGGAGAGTGCAGGAATGAGAATACATTTTTTTTAGACAAAGCTATTTATGACCATCTTAGCAATTATGTTGTCAGCCTCTAAAAATTAGAAACAGTCTGGGAGTGTGTATAATTCAGGAATGCTCTCTGGAAGGACATGTACAAGTTTTTTCTTGACTCTGATTCAGAGTTTCATGTTTGCTGTTGGAGGTCAGAAAACAAGAACGAATTAGTTGGCATCCTGCTTTGGGCCACTATAGCCTAAAAGCCTTTTTTCTCCACTTCCATAAAAAGCAGAAACGTTTTTCTCCCAGCACCTGTTTCAGGGGATGCTTTGCCCTAAGTGACGTCTCTCGGTGCTGCCTTAGGCATGTGATTGGAAATACTTTGTAATGAGGGCTGCTTCTTCCCATGCCAGGGCAGCTCATGTGGAACTATTATAGAAGTGGGTTATTGAACCACTGGATAGAGTAATTTGCTTTCATTACTAGAGAGAGCAAGTGTATTCTGTGAAACAGATACTATTCCCTTCTTTGCTTTGACCTTTCATCTAGAATTGCTTTTGACACTTCATGCCTGCTTCCACTCTGCAGTGGAGAAATACATGTGCCAGCTCTTCAAACAGGCATGTTTAGGTTTTAGGAGTGCTGTAGTGGTGAGAGAGAGCAGAAGATACATGCTTTCTGTGTTTGATTCAAAAAAATTTGACTTCTAGTCGTAGCTCAAATTAAATATAGCGGAGACTGGAGTCACATCAGCCTTGCTGAACTATCAGCTGTGATATTTGTTGGTGTCTACTTCACTCTTCCACCCCACCTTGCCCTGCCCGTCCTTGTGAATTCAATACAACTACTTTGTGTTCTTGTCCTGTTAGAATCTTCCTTAGGATTAATGTGGCAGTGAAGCTGCTTTCGTGTCTGCCTGTATTTAAACCTGCCAGGTTAGGAGTCACTGTTGTGTCCCTGCTGTGCCTCTCCTGCCCTAACTTCCCATGGGTTCTCACAAACCTGGAAAAGAACATGGTTTGTATGGAGCTTTTTTGGTTGAATAATAGACAGAAACTTTTTCCCCTTTTAGAAATAACTGCACCACCTTATTTTAACTTTCAAATTTTCTAACATGAGAAGGGAAAACGTTTATCTAAGTAATTGAGTCTGATTTGAAAATGCTCTGTACCAACACTGGTTATAGAGGAAAATGTTGAATTTGCTTCAAATACTCCTAATAAATTGTTCTCCTAATTGCTAAACCTCTCCCCTGCTATCACGTATTACAAGTCTCCTCCACTGTAGCTATTTCATGACTAATGTTAAAAATGTTCTTGAAGAGAATGTGAATGTTGTGCTTACCAGCCTCTGATGGTGTTATGTGGTGGTGTGTGCTGCTCCTAATGTTATGGCTCTGTAGGCACTTATGGGAGGCTTATGGAACTGCTGCTGGGGAGGTGATGTGACATCTTTCTGGGTCTCCTGCCCAAATACTGGTGACAGCCTGGTGGAGAAAACAGGACTGTTCAGTGGGATGTGAGATGATGTGTCAATCCGCTTCGGATTAGTCTTTCCAGTTGAACTGCTTGTAATAAGCACATGTTTTGGGAATCAATGCACAAGTTAATGTGAGGAATTGAAGTACAACTCTCTTGTCTCCATGAGTAATCTTTAGGCAAGGCTCATTAAAAGAAAACACTGTCAATATTCAGGGAAAAAATTAATTTGCTCTTAGTTTCACATATTGAAAGTTCTCCAGTCAAAGCTGTTTTATGTAAAAGGAGAATAGGAAGAATAATTTCAGTTTAGTCCAAAACTGGTCTACTTCTTTGCTAAGTGTGTGGGTTGATGTTGTGGATTTTTTTTGTTTTCGTTTTTTTAAATTACGGTAAAGGAAGTGCTGACACCAGGTGAAGTATGGGAGAAAGAAGTGGAAACTGATTGCACTCCAGAGGGTGATACAAAAATGCTACTTTGCTGGACTGGTGTGCTGCCAGAAATAACTCTAAACTTCTAGTTTGCAGCACAAATGCAATTGGAAGGATTTAGTTTGAAATTGTTCTTTCACTGTCTTTTCTTCACAAATTTGAAATTTCTGTTTCCTGAACTGGATTACAAAGTAATGTATTCTTACTTCAAATTCCATCCAGAAGATGAAGTGAGGTTGTTGTTTGCTGTAGTATACTTGCCAACTAGTTCAAAACAGAAGAACTTTTAAAACCTGGAATTAAACAGAATGGTAAAAGAGCAAGAGAAATCGTTGGTATAGCTAAAACTTATATTATCTATTAGTCTTAGTTTTATAGCGAGTAAAGAAAAATTTAAATTTTCTTTTCAGAGGAAATCAATTTCTTTGTATGTCCTTAAAGCAATTTCCTAAAATGTAGTTTGATGCCTAAAATTCTTTTTAGGCCACTGACTGCTGTCAGTTTATTGCAGGTTACCATGCAGTGAAAGCAGCTTTTAAATTTAAATGCTTTGAAGGGCATGTAGTTAAGATATAGTGTTTTATTGTGGTCCCATCTGGTGAACACTTTTCTATTTCAGTCTTATAGACCAGTATGTCTTCATATTAGTTTATATTTTGTGAAGATTTCCATTGAAGTTGCATTTTTTTCCTATCGTATGGGATTGAAAATGGAAGTACTAAATGGAAAGATGATTTAAGATTCTGTTGTAGTTCATATATTTCCAACAAAACTTTCAATAGTGCTGTATTAGTGGTATTTTTACTGGCATTGGTGGAAAGAGGTGGTTGGTAGTTTTAAGTTCCTTTCAGCTTTCTGGTTGACTTTGCTAATGTGACTTAAGCATATGCTCTGAGTAAATCTGGGTATTGAACATGGTAGTATTGCTGCCTAAAATCACTAGTTCTTCAAATAACTTATGTTGAATATGTGGCTTTTTCAGGTTCCAAGCTTCCTGCTCTGTGCAAGCATGAATTTTCCTTTTTCTAGCTAGTGTATGTTGTTCATGTCAATAATGTGTTACAGTGAACACTGTGCACTGCTACTCATTTTGAAAACTTGTTTTCTCCCTGTATTTTCCTGTTCTATAAAAATCTCATTGCTCTTTGTTTTCTTTTAAAAGCTTAGAGTCTTCTATAAGCAGTGCATAGTGATGTGTACACCTTTTGTTATATCTCCCATGTTCCTAGAAAATTTGTACTGTGTTCTTGAATGCATTGGCAAAGCCCGTTTTTAGAAACCTGCAATTGGCTACTGTGGATGATGGTAAATGGACTTTACAACTTCAGAATAAACATAGTTACCTATTGTCTGAAATAGATGGTGTGGTCAGATTGAGAAAACAGTGAAACCTAATCCAAATGAGCCTAATTTTGGCAGAGATAATGAGTCAAAATAGTGAATGACAGCACTCGGAAAATGATCAGTATTGAAGTTTAGCATTTGTATGTGTAAGTGTAATCACTGAACATGCTACTTAAAACAGGTATGGTTTGGTTTTGGTTATGTACTACTCTAGCAGAAATACTGATTTTTTTAATAAAAATTATCTTTAGGTGTACTTTTTTTCCTAGTCCAGAATACTTTTGCTTTGATAAAAATCTCAGAGGTTATATTGTGTTTTAATTTATTGTCATACACTATGTATTTAGTTGATTCACGTTAGTGTGAGTGAAACAGGAGGATGGTGCAGGAAGTGTCTGATGTATGTATATGAAATAAACATGTTTGGAACACAGGACTGCCTTCCCAGTCAGATACGAACCATCTGGTCTGAAGTTGCATCTGGAGACAGTAGATCTGTCTCTAGTAGTCAGTGCTTTTTTTAGGTTAGAGCCTGCCGTTTGAGGGGTGAGGGAAGGCATGAAAGACCTTTCCAGTTCAGTGTTGTTCTGAGCAAGAGAAGGCTGAAGTGAGGAGAAGTCCATTTTGGAAAACTAGCAGGGGACCTGTGTCTAATCGTGAGCAGGAGGATGAGGAGATGAATGATTAGAGCACTTGAGTAGGGTTTGAATTTAAGCACACGTTGAATCCAGTCATTCAGCTGCTTCTTTAGTGTTATGTATTTTTGGAGAGTAATTGAGAATGAGGTTTTGTACCATTTCAATGATTTCTCTGCGTTTTTAGCTACTGAGTGGAAATGCACTTTTTGGATGAAAATTTTTACTTATGAGATTGAGGAAGAAGACCAAAGCAGTAAACACATCAAAGAAGTCAGTCAAATAGATTTTGCATCTTAAAGGTCTCATGCTGCAGTTTGAAGGCTTGTGGTGGTACCGTTGTTCTGGTTTCCACAGTGTGGTGTGATGAGTCCAGTAGCCTTTAGTTTGGTGATCAGCTGTGTTAACTGCATCATATATGGATTATCCTCAGGATGATTACTGCTGCACTTTACATCTGACCTTGCATCTAAGTTGTGAGGTGAAGAAATCTGGACTGCTACACTCAGGGACTTGATTTTGTATTCTGGCAGTATCTTTGAGTAGTCTGTTCGTGAAGTTTGGAGAAATAGGGTGGCTTCAGGCTTCTTCTTTGGTATACTATAAAAATGACTTTGAAACCAAAGGGTATTCCTTTTATTTTGTGTACCTTTCTTAGTCACTGGTAGAACAGGTGTATGTCACTGTTTCCAACAATAGCTAAATCCACAAATGGATGGCAATAAGAGAAGCACAAAGGTTGCCTTGCAGGTTATGAATACTGTTGCTGTAGCTGTGTTGCTCTAAGCTTATAAACATGACAAAGGTTTTATTAGATCACTGGCTGGAGTGGTGGGGAGCAGGACACAGGCAATTTCACACATCCAAGGGCTGAGTTCCTCAGAAAGTTGCTCAATTCTTTACAGACACCATGTGGAGATTTTGTACTGTGTGGATTGTTGCAGGCACATTGCAGATACAGGTAAATGTTACTGTGTGGTTATTTTTATAGGTAGCTCATAGTTTTGATGTCTGACCTTGTTGCAATATTTAGTCTAATTCTTATTTCAGAGTTTAAGGAACTGGATGCTTGAAAACAGGTTAGCAGCTTTAAGATCTATTTAAATTGCTATTTGTTTTTTTATTACTCTACAAAGATGATGTCTTCATAAAGGAAGTGGAAACTGCCTTTCAGAGAGCAATGTCAGAAAGTAAACCTGTGAAAATATTTTTCAAATGTTGCTTTCCATGTAAAACATGAAGATATATTTTTCTTTGAAGCATCTGACTACTGGAAATCACTGGGGGAAAAGGATGCTTGGAATGTCTTTTTTAAAGAGCCCATCTCTGCTATTTTTGTGAAGACATGGTCTTGGTTACTAGTGTGGCTTTTCTGTTGTAAATCTGTAAGATGCAGATAGAAGTGGATTGCATTGCAAGGGTTACATCTTTAGACATGACTAATGCTTAATAATACTTAATAGTAGGATTTTATTTTTTCCTTGTTGAAATCCCCAGTTACCACAGTATAGAGGAATATACTGTTAAGCCAGTTCTGAGTACCCTGGATATCTTGTCTTGAATTTCCATGCCGCCTTTTCTAGGGTAGATGGATGCAAAGCAAGCAACCTCTCCTCTTGCAATGATCCCTGCTCCAACAATAAAAAGAAGATCCTGATGTGAAGACTGTTCATGTAACTGTGAGAAACGCTTGCAGGTTTGGTGATTTGTGTAGTACCAGTCTCAGCATTCAACTGATTTTGAATCCATGTATTTGAAATCTCACATTTTTTCCTCCTGAACTGAACTAACCTCCTGGTCCTTGTGTATATCTGTGCTTGGGGTGGGTGTAGGGAGTAGACTCACCCCAAAGCCCACTCATCAGGTATTTTGGTTGTAATTCTCAGTGAGCTTACCCTGGTCTTGTCATTCTCTTGGAATGGGGAAGGTGTTTAAGAAAGAATTAGCAAAGAAACAAAAACCTGAGAAAGGATTCCCTCCAATTTGCTGGTGCATATTTTTATCTAACTTAGGATGTATGAATGTATTGATTTCCCAACCACTTGTGTGATTGTAGTTTTCTTTTTCTTTTGGGAACATGGAGAGATCTTATGCAATTCAGACTGTCTTACAAAAAACTTTCCCATGAAGAGGCACAGAGTTTAGGTGTATGTATATTGTTATGAAATATGAAGATAAACGGATTTTTAAATTCAAGGTAGTTTAGGCAGGTGCTCATTTTTAATATTTTGTAGGACAAAACCAATCCTCCAAACAAAACAAAGCAAAACCATGTAGAAATAAAACCATAGGCTTTTCTTTCAGAATTTGAGTACCTTAATTTTTTTTATACGGTATGGCAGAAATATTGTAAAATGATGAAAGCATTTCATCTTAAGAATGGAAGTTTTGTGTATCTAAGAACTTTTTCTTGGTCATTACTATAGAATTAAAATGTTGTTGGTCATATGCACTGCAGCAGGGAATTTTCTCTTGGCAGCACCATACCCTCCAGCCACTTAAATGCACAGAATCATTTTAATGTAGAACAGAGTAAATGCTGGATAGCATCTTTGGTGGACTGGGGACGAAGGTAATGTTTATGCTGTGGATGTTTTTTTCTCAGGAAGACTGGGGTTAATTGTAGCTTGGCAAGTGAAAAAAAAAAAAAAGTTCCATATTGTTTTTCTGCAGTAGATTCCTGTTGCTATGCAACAAACAGAATGTCACTTAGTACAGGATATATTAAATTGGTATTCCCGGCACATATCTCTGCCCGTTCATTTTATACTTTAGCAGGAGGGTATGGTTCTGGCTTCCTGTAGCACTGGAGTATGAAGTATGGATTTGAGCTGCTATTCTGGGGCTCGCTGGAGCTGCGCTGACGTCAGTGCACTCGCAGAGCCTCTCTTTGTTTTCGGATGGATGGGACACCTGTGCAGCACAATCAGGCTTCCAAGCAGACAAAAAGGGGTGGTGGTTATCTTCCCCGAGGTGGGATGGCATTGCCAAGCAACATGTTAACACTTCAAAAGGGAGAAAATTGGTCTATGGGAAAAATATTAGGCTGTGAATTGTGAAAACCTTTATACGTGGTGCAGAGAAAGTTAATGCAGATGGCACTGTCTGAATCTTTAAACCAAAATATCTGCTTAATTTTTAATTATTAGGTTTAACTTTAATATTTTAATACTAAAATTCATACCTCCTCTGCCTACCTCCCCATTCCCCCCAGTGCTAAACCCAACCAGTTTCAGCATCTAAATTCTGTACATTTGCTCTCAATGGATACTGGAATAAATGTTTAGAGCGTGTTTGGGAAAATTACCCTCTGTGGCTCTGGAACCAGTAATTAAGTAATGGACAAATGACAACATCTGGTAAGGCATTATTTTATTATCTAGTTAGTCTTCTGTAGTGGAAAACAAGGCAAAAGTAATATTTGAAATCTAGAAGGATGTTGATTTGATCTTTGCTTCAATGTCTGTCAAGCAATATAGATGTTTGAAGTACAGAAACTGGAAAGCTGAGGATTTGTAATACTGTGGTTTTGTAACGTATGAATTGTGTCTCAGAGGGCCTGATGTTTATACTATGTAATAATCCATCTTATTTTAGTCAGTTTTCTGAATTTTCGTGTGGGTTTTGAAAGACAATTCACAAAATCTAAGCTGAAATTAAGGTAGATAGTTAAATTAGCAGGTCAAATACTGTTACTTTCTTGCTCTTAGAGCTGTCTAACATATTTTTAAATTTGAAGCAGAATTGAAAGTAGCTTTTTTAAAAAATACTATAGTAAATGTACTTATGCGTGGCTTCTCAATAAAACAGAAAGCAAAAGAAAGAGTTGAAGTACAGCTAGGAAAAGCTTCAAAACACCTCTGAGTACTGTTCTCTTGCTTGTTTTGCCAAGGGGGTGTCTCTAATCTATAAAGCATCATTGAGCAAGCAGCCTTTAGTAACACAAATGCCTTTCTCATAGTCTGATACTTAATTCAGACCTCAGTGGCAGAGAGTTGTGTGCCTGTTCTCAAACAGGCCCAATAAAAAACGTTTGTGTACACAAAGAGAACTTGATGCAACCTAAAAAATTATTATGGCATTTGGTGAGATCAAACCTGAGCTCTGTCACAGAAATGATTTAAATGCACGGACGAGGATGCTTGGGGCTTTTTGCTTTCTCTTTTGGGAAAAGGGATCTCTGCTTCTGTTGCACAACTGTTTGGGAATAATGAGAAAACTGCTTTTGATTTTCAATGCTGTAATGGCTTTCTTTAGTTCTGTCTTTTGGCACAGGAAACAGTAGGAATTTGTAAAAATGGCTCCACTTCTTGAGAAGGGAGGCAGAATATAATTTAATTGTGAAGATAACATTTTCATCTGTAACTTTAATGAAATGAATTTATTTTAGTGTGTAGATGGAGAAGTTCTAGAATATGCCCAGGAAGTTGGGAAATTTGAGCTGTAAATTTTAAGTAGTATGCTGATAGGCTACAAGGAACTCAGAGTAGAAAGTGGATGTTCTGGAAACACTCTGGTTGTAGCACAAAGAGCATTTAAAAGTTAATTTCAGGTGCTATGCTGCTGTAGCTAGGACTGTGTCAAAACAGTCAGCTTTTCAAACCATCATCTTTCCCTCCAAACTGAAATTAAGTTGGGGCAAATCTTGTAGATTTGATACCAGTGGTCCAAAGTTCTATTTGGCTGTTGAAAAGAAATCAATACAATCTTTGTGTATATGTGAGCAGTAACACTACCCTCCTAGTTCTTGGTCATTAATTAATACCTGTATGCATACACCAGATGCAGAGTTATATCAAAAAGGATGTTGGAGCATGTGAATGATTTTTATGCTATTTTTTCTTCCCCTGGATTCTGAGAGCCTGGATTCTGGTTTGCAGATAGAAATAGATGGTGATTTGAAGCCTACTTTTGTTTTGTTTTTGTTTAAGTTGTCTTTTGCTGTTACTGAGCTTGGAAAGTCTCTAATGAATGAGGTAGGGAATTGCTTGAGGATAAGATGATTTCATAGACTCAGTGTTTTCTGCAAGCACTGACTGCTTCTTATTTTTCAAAGAATTTCTGTCCTTTGGTGCTGGTTGAGAGTTGTCAGGGGTGTTCATTAGCTGTGTCCTGACTTGTTTTCTTACTGACTAACTTAAGACTGTGTGTCTAATCTGTCAAAACATTAAATTATTCAGCATCTACCTTAGTCCTTCAAAGCAGAGAGAGTCTTAGATGGCCACTGAAGACAAAGGCCCCTAGATCATCTTAGATTGAATGAGCAGCATCAGAAGACTGGGTGCACCAGTTGTTGTGCTTCAGTTCTCCCATGCAGGAAACAACCTCCCGTCTGTTTCTCCTTTACTTTCCAATTTTTGCTAATTTCTTAAAAAGAAGATGTGTTCAAGTTTGAAGCTCTCAAATGCTATATTTTATGACACTGTGCTTAAACTGTGAATAACTTCTGAATTTGGTATTCAGAGCAAGTTTTGATTAATGTGCAAAAAACGTCACTACACATTGAATAATGAAGAAACCTACTAGCTGTTCGTTTACTCCTCAGTTCATCTATCCAAAGTCAGAGGCAGTCTGAGAAAAAAGGTGGGAGGGGTGAGAGGAGTAAGTATGTAACTAAGACTTTTTAATGGTTTTACAACTGCAAGTCGCTCCTTCCTTCATGTATAAGCAGCCAGAACTTCGAGGTGCTCTTAACTCATGTACTTTTTTTTTTAACTTTGGAGTTTATTTTTTAACCAGAATACAGTACAATTTTTCATGTTCTTTAAAAATTGAAATAATAGGCCAAATATAATGTGCCATGATACTTGAAAGATGTGGGTTTGGAACAGCTAGATCATCAGCTGCATGTGCTCCCTAAAATCACTGTAACTCGTGGTAGTTCTTGCCCTGTTCGTAGAGCGCACACATAAAGAAAACTGATCACAACGAGGTGTGCTTTCCAGGGAGGAACCTGAACTCCAGGCATCTGTGGTCTCCTTGTACTGTGCTTAATCAGAATTGTTAACTTCAGCCAATTAGCATCCATCAATAGTTATCCATCAGCTTTTAAGACAGGACTGGGACACTTCATCCATTGTCCTAGTGCTTTGACAAGGTCAGACCAGGTGGCTTTTTCTGAAGGTGCTTTGGATTGGACTAAGTTGATCTCTTGTGTAGCATACAACTAAAAGATGGGTAATGCTTATCTGACTGGGACAGTCCACTTCAGTGACTCCTTTTAGAGAACTGGGAGCGCACCTGGTCTACAGTAAGTGATGAGATGGGTCACTTTGGTGAGTTTTTCTACATGGCAGATGTAGGCCTGGTTATTAAGGAAGGAGGTGTTGTGGTACCCTCTGAGCAGCAAGGAACAGCTTTTCAAAATAGCTGTACATGTTCTCTGCCTAAATCTTTCGAGACTCCAGAGAAAAGTGTTGTCAGGGACCACCCAGACAGATTTTTCCTGCAGGCTCTGTCTAGTCTGTAGGTTGCAGTTTGGGCACCTCATTTAAATGTGTTACCTTTAATCTGAGATGGTACACCTCTATTGTGAAACGTTTTCCCATTCTGAATTACCCTTGGAGGTTTTGTCTCACTACAGTATTTAAATCTTCCTTCTGTATATTAAAGCTTCCATACTCTCTAACTGTGGACAGCACAGACCAGCTTATTTTCTCAGAAGCTTCCTCTAGAGTATGTGAGGCTTTGTCTTTCTCCTGAGTCTTTTCAAGACTGAGCTCACGAGTTTCATTAATCTCTCACTGTGGTCTCTTTTAAGACCTCCTGCCAGTTGTTACTCTCCACTTGGGCCCCATCATTTGGAAGCTAAGGCTGATTGTTGTCCAGTCTGTCATGTACTGATTTGCATCTGTTCACTGGAATGTGTCTAAATGTAGACCTGAACTGTTTTTTTTCTGTCACTCTTCCAGTATGCTAATATTAGTCAGAATTCTTACCCGGCTTGCATCTTCTTCTGGGCTCCTGTCCTCTCTGATAGCAAGAATACTCTTCCATCTCTTTATGGTTCTGCTGTAGCACAGGCATTGCAAAGCTGCACTTGATATATTTTCTCTGAGTGTAGCATCTGGTATCTGAATAAGGTTTTCAAATCTTTCTGCTCTCCTTACAGTTATTTTGTGTATACATCTCTTACAGAAATGCCCTGTGAATGCTGTCAAGAACAAAGTGATTTACACAGCTTAGCCCTCTAGTAATTAGTAATTAGTGTAGGACAGAAGAACTGGAGGAAATGAAACTTATTTGACATCATTAGTTCAAAGTGACATTGAAGATGCATTTGTTATCACCAGTTTATGCTGGCATTTTTCTTATGA
Organism: Toxostoma redivivum; assembly: GCA_013397375.1. NCBI lineage: Eukaryota > Metazoa > Chordata > Aves > Passeriformes > Mimidae > Toxostoma > Toxostoma redivivum. The sequence goes on along the minus strand of VXBI01000068.1, from coordinate 989,662 downwards.
TTGAAGTTAAACTTGGGTTCTTTATAGACATGCCAGCCTACTTCCTTCCCCATTCAAAACCTCACATCTGCTCTGGATGCAACACTGGGCTATGGGCTTCTGCAGACCTGATTGATATCCCTCCATGGGCTGAGATTCTGAACACCAGCTGAAATGTAGTAATTTTGTGGAAAATGTTGCTGAGTTTCTCAGCTTGGAATTGTATCTGTTAAGTGTAAGCCAAACAACTGCAGTCTCCTGAAAACTCGTAGCTATGACATTCGGGATTTTCTCGTGGGGAGAAGGTACATAGTAAATGCAGACACAAAATACACAAAAAAGTCATCAGTTGTGGTTGAAGCTTGCAAATTTTTGCACAGTTGAGAACATGAGCTTTGTAAAAGCAGTGTGGAGCAATCTGTTGCTGGTATCACTGATAGTACTGCAGAGAAAAGACTGAAGCGTAAAGAACGCGAATGGTGTGAGCTCCCCTGGTATTGCTCAGGGATTGCTTTGTGAAGGATTACTCTCTTGGGATCCAAGCAGGGTTGGACCAGTTTATGGGGTGAGATGTTGGGCTACAACCTACTGATGATAGTCTGAATGCAGGAATAACCTTCATTTTACCATAAACTCTTCTTGCTGTAGTTACACAACTGCACTGTTTCAGATTTCATTCCCTTACCGTGGTACCAGTGTGTTGCAGGCACCTGATTAAAATCCTTTCAGTCTGGCCCAGGCTGTTGTTGGCTGTTGTGAATCGTAGCAGAGTTCTGTACTGAGTTTCAGCAGAAATTCCATGTTTTCATCAGAATGAGGTATATTGTCATAATAGGAATCTGCACAGTTTAGAAACCTTTAAGGAAGTCTAATGCATTAGAGAGTGTTTTGTGATTTATAGTATGTTCTTCTACAGTATAAAGTTTATAAGTATAATAATTTTTTTAAAACAACATGTTTTACTTGAAAGTAAATCTCTGCTTGAAGAAGCTTTGTACCATGAGAGATAGTTTTGCTGAGATGTAATTAGCAGTACTCTTGGCTTCGGCACCTAGCAAAAACACTACCTGAGGAGACAGGTGGTTTGTCTCCTTTGTACATGGCTTATTTGTGTTTCATAATTGTCTGAAAGTGTTGGAAATACTGCTGGACTGTGTTATCAAATACTAATTTTCTGTGTAGCTACTTGGTACACTTAGGGGATAAGCTCTTAAACTGGTAATCATGGATTATTTACTTGTATTTGAAACTATTTGAATTTTTATTAAAAAGTGAAAATACGACCACTTGTGTCTGCAAAACAGCTTGAAAATATGAGAACCTTTGCATTTTACTTTCCTTTTGTGTTACAACAAGCTACTATGTGTAGTTAATGGTCTTTTCATGGAGTTCCTTTCATCTTTTGTACACTGCTGAGTATCTTTAGGCTTAAGTGAGTAACTTCATGCTGATTGTCTCCCCATTGGATGTTAGGCTTAAAATGCTTCATAGACAGTAAGTAAGAACAGATCAAAAGAGGAATGGGAGTGGGGAGAGTGCCCAAGTTTTTTATCCAGCAAATTCCATGTACTGAGAGAGCTTAACTTACTATTCTAAGTAAAATCCAGAGGTGTGAGGTAAGTGGCCATTTTTATTGCCAGGACCATCACATGCCCTTCAAAAACGAGTGCTGCCTTTTGCTCCCAGCCACATATATCTTAACCAATGGGGCCAGCAAAGGCACAAATGAAAACCTGAAATAGATACTTGCATTTCAAACCGCTCTCAGTGGTATTCTTAATGAAACAAATGTTCATTTGGCAGTGAGTGTCTTTCTGTCAGCTTTCTGCCAAGGATGCTTTCCAGGTGATTACTGTAGGGTTACAGATACCTGTTGATGGGATCAGGAGGACATCCACAATGCCATCCTTATGGCCCAGTAGTTGTGGAGCTGCTACCAAAAAATTTAATAGGGTGAAGAGGACTTGATTGGTAGTGGTGTCTTACAAGCTTGTGTAATGCATATAGCCATCCTCCTTGTTTTCTGTGTTTTGCCTATAACTTAGCTCAAGGTTTGAGAATTTGATTATGCTTGGTCAAAAGAAATGTTGTTATGAAGGCTTACCTGATCAGTGCTTTGTCTAAACTTCACTAAGTGCTGATGAGTGATGTCTAGCACTTGCTATAATTGTATTTCATTGTAAGCTTTGTAGAAATCAGAAGCAGAATTTTTGTCTAAAACTGCTTTTTTGCCATTCTTTTCCTAAAAATTTTGAAGTTAATGGAACAATTTTTCTGATGCTAATTAAAACAATTCAAAAAGCATTTTATTCCTCTAGAGATCTGTAGGTTTTTTTTCCTGTGATTGGGACTAACTGGACAAACTGCAACTGAAATAACAATCCTAAATTTAGTTTGCATTTAAAAAGATCTTTTATATGCCTTGTGTGCAAAACAGGTTATTTTTAAAAAATGCGAATTTTTGTTTCCTAGCTTTAGAATGTCTTGCTGTATGGTTTAGATGAGGCTTGGTCAGCTCAAACCTCTTCAGAATCTATTTGCTCTTCTTCAGAGATAATAGCATAAAATGCTATTTTAAAAAGTGGCTGCAGGCCACAGAAGCCCCAAGACTTCCCCTACTATTTCCCCAGTTTGTGGAGAGCTTCAGTGACAGCCTGTGTACTCCGTGTGACCATGGCAAAAAATGCTGGGATTATTTGCAGCTCTATTTGATCCATGGAATGCACTGCATCTATTGTTAGCTCTCCAGCTGAAGCAAGAGCTGGAGTTGTTTTTCTCTTTTGACATTGCAGCAGGTCTGGCCAGACACTGCTGTATCGGTCTTGAGTAGTTAAAGGTGATAGGATTGGCAAACTTCCCATCCTTTTAGTAGCTGTGGGGGAGCTGAGATGTGGGAGATCATAACTTATGGAGTTGGGATTGCTTTAAAATTCTTCAGAGCACTGCAGGCAGTGTCTCTCTGCAAGCCTGTGAAGTTCACTGTGTTCAGCTTTCCTGTTGGGTTTAGTGTCTCTTGGAAGTGTAAGCGCTTTTCCTGGATAATTCCTTACCACAGAGATTAAACACTGTGTGTGTGATAGTAATGAGGGCAGCATTGTCACATCTCCCTTGTAAACACACCAGCCTCCCTGGCACATATACACGTGCTCCTTTGCTGCTGAGATCATAATTTCTTCTTTAATTTTGTCTTCAGCATAAAATTTGGATATTGGACTGCTCAGTTTCTTCACAGAGCTCACAGATCTGTTAGTTGTCTCAAATTCAATCTTATTCTGCTTTGTGCTTTCTGAATTCCTTACATCTCTTAGAGGGGCATGGAGCAATGTTTTTCTGGTGTTACCTGATAACCAGAGAACAGGGCTTGTAGGGACCGGATTTAGGTTGATTGGTTTGTTATGAAATATTAGATAAAATATATAAAAAATAGCGTAGCTGTAGATTACTTATGAAATAATGCAAATAGGGTTGAAAGCTGTTACATCTAAAATTAAAAAATATGTTGGATTAAAAAGGAAAGCTTTCCAGCATTTCCCCAGTGGTGATCCCTGGGCAAAGTGGCTGTTTATTTAAACTGGGACTTCCTTCTGACTACTGAAAACAATAGAAAATGACTTTTTATCTAGAAGACTTTGCTTCCTATCTTAGATTTAACTGCCTTGATAACAAAACAAAGAAAACAGGATGTGTAATTTAAACAAGACAGATACCAGAGTTCTGTGATTCCCTGCCTATGGAAGGAGTTAGGTTTTGTGTGAACTACAGAGATTTTAATATTAGAGTAGCATTAAATTTGGAGATGTGTCCTGCTGGTGCAGACCACTGACCAGTGTAGTCCCATACACCATCCTGCACAGTAACAATGGGAGAAGCTGCTTAGAAGAAATTGCCAGCAGCCCCATAGGGATCTCTTTTCCTCTCCCTCTGCCAGCACCCTAGAATCCATTGTCTGTTTCGAGGTGTTTTGGAACATGTCTACAGATTCCTTTTATTATTTTTTTAAGAACCTGTTACCCATTAATTTCTTTTGTAGCTTGCTGATCTTATCTCTCTCCATAACTTCCTGTAGCAACAAAGTCCAGAAATTAACTATCTTTGTATGTAACTTTTTAACCTTTAGGATGGTAGGGATTTATTTACGTGAAGTGAAATCAGAAATTCAGATTTGTAAGTGCTTCCCTTTGCCCTGCCATTGTGAGTTCTGCTTCTGTTAAGCAGCCTGGATTATGGTATGCAGTGCAGTACAGTGAATATATTTCTTTGCAAGGAAAATGAAAAGGAGGAGCAGTCATGTTGCTTGTGCTACCCTAAGACCAAAAGGGCATTGTTAATTTTCCTCAGTGTGGATTAAGTGGATATGCAGATGAAGGAGTTTAGAGTATCTAAACAGCACCTTCCAGTTTATTCCTTTTAGCAAATAAAGGTCTGCACTAGTAAGGGAAGATCTTTCTAAACATTTTGACAATTTTTTGACAGGTTACTTTGGTGATTGCTCTAGCAGTCTGTAATATTTTTATGGCACCGTTTCTATAAAAGTGTTCTTTGTGTGTCTAGCACACAGGCAGTGCATGTTGTGTAATTTTTATGGCTGGAGGGAAGAGCCTGAAACTTGCACAGCTCCTGTGTATGATTTACACTGTGCAAGAACAGGGCTTTCCTGCAGCTATTCCTTGCAGCTCTTGCATCAGGTAGGTCACTGTCCTGCTGCTGTACCTGGTTCATTACTCAGATTACAGGTCAGTTGTGCTTGTTTTTCTTTGTCCTTTTTTTTTTTTTTTTTTTTTTTTTTTTTAGCTGTCCCTAGGTAGCTGTAGCTGTGTTTAGAGCAAAGCACAGAAAGCTGAATAGAAATCCTGTGACACAGAGGAATATTAAATTTGCGAGCTTAGAACTTGTAGTGCAGGAATGTGAGTACTAAGTCCTTAAAGTTTAAATTCACAGGACCCTTGTATGTCAGGGGAGAAGTCAATAGGTTTTTTATGGTGTAGTAGTATTGGTTGGCTCTTTAACCTGCCTTCCCTGTATCTCCTTGATATGAGAGTTGTAAAACTGAAGCACGGTGACCTCAGAGGATAGTTATGGTGGCAGCATTCTATACACTGTGACTTTCTTTCATAGAAATGTTTTGCTTGACACTTAAGTTTTGCAGTGTAAGAGATATATTGACTGAAAAAAACCCCTAGCATCTATGATATGGTTAAAGTCTAGCGAAATGCTTGAATTTCCTTCCTCTTTTAAGCTGTATGCTGGCCATTGCATTCTAACAGCTTATTGGTTTGTGGATTGACATAGTATGTGTATCGTGAATATTAGGATTACTCCAGGAATTTTCTCATAGCACTTCTGGATGTTTTAAGTCTTAATCTGACAGTAATGAAGGTTTTGGGCTTGATTTCTCTTATATCCTCATTTGTCATAAACAGGAGTAGGAGTAATTCTTCAGTGATGAAAGGTGGAAATTTTGTGAGCTTTAGATATTGAAGAGGTTAACAATCTAATGTTGAAATACAGGCAAGAAACTGATGAGTTCCTGGTTTGTTCTGGGGAATCTGAAATACTGTTTAAAACCTTCACAGGTAGTGAAGTGCACTCAGAAGGTATAGTTAGTTACAGCAGAATTCTTATTTTCCTGCCTGTTAGATGCTGGCTGTAAAGAGAGAATATAGCTGTGTATAAGAAAATGTGGTTGTGTTCTAGTTAATTCAAAATTCAATTATGTTTCCATGTCAGGACCAAAAGCTGTATTTATTTATGGTTGTAAAGCTCCCATTGAAAGGAGTAGAGGTTATGTAATTTAAATTTAGGCCAAATTAGGTTCTTTCAGATTGTAAAATGGAACAGTGAATGATGCAGGAAAGGCCTTACTTGTCTCTTAGAATTACAGAGGTGTAATACCTAGTGAGGATGTTTGCTGACCATAGTGAGTTGCCTTTACAAATAACTTCTACTGAGCTCCCATTTTAAGGTGAATAATTCTTAATACAGAAAACCTCCATCTTGTGTTTCCTTTAAAAGCAGTTGTGAATTTACTTCATTACCTCTCTGATCCAATTAAGAGGACCAACTTTGTATTTAGCCGTTTTGTTTCCTTGTAGTGTTGTTGCTGCAAAAATCAGTGTACTTAGGTGTTTTAAACTTAACTTATTTTCACATGCCTTTTTTTTTTTTTTTTTTTTTTTTTTTTTTTTTTTTTTTTTTTTTTTGTCCTGGGAAATGGGACTCTGACTGAAAAGGAAGGCGTTCACTGTTTGGGACCTTTTAATAAATGAATTTTTTTTCTGCTAATTTCTTTTATAGGTGGATAATACCATAACCTAGATTAAAATCCAAAAATACTGCAATAAATTTGGATTCCTACTCAAATTGTAGTGACAGCAAATTGATAATGAAATGCTGTCTAGAGGCACTTGCTATTACAACTGAATCATTTGGTTTAAGTTTTATCACTGGAGTACCCAGAACTGAATATTAATGAAGGGCAGACATGATTCTGGCTGTCGTTGCAGCATAAATTTTGCAAAGAACAGCATTTTTGGCTGTTGGGATTCTACACTGTGTACAGCAAAGGAACTGAACAAAAAGTGTTAAGCAAGAAGAAAGATTTTTGCAATGAAAGTCAAAATGATAGGATGGGTTTTTACCTAAACATAAGTATAGAGATTTTGAGTGAGTTGAATCTAGGCTGCATCAAGTAAATTAAACTTAGAGTGCAATACTTAATACTACAGGATGTATTAATTCAGTGCTGTGGCTTTCTCTTCAGAGGAAGGCAGTTCTCCTTTGTAAGCATCCAGCAGGCTTGTTTCCAACTGGAGAAGGATGTGGAGGGAGCTTTTTTTCCTGGGTGCTGTGCCACGCCCTGGTGCTTACCTGACTGCCAGGAGAGGCCCTGGCAGGTTCTGCAATAAGCCACTGTTCCAGCAGGCACCACCTGAATTGTGGGACAGTGGGAGAAGTCAGTGCTTTGCCTTCTCATCCTAAAGAATCTTCAGAAACTGAGTGTAAGTCTCTTAAGGTGTAGGATTTGATGAAAAGCTCTTTTAAATGGCCTCAGAATCAAGCATGTGAGGCTCTGATGGGTGGTTTTGTTTCCTCCCAAAGTTAAATAGTTCAAGTCTGGGACTGCTTTAGAGTTAATTAGTGATGTTATGATACCAAAAAGTATTCAAAGTACTTGTAAAAGTTTGGGGAACGAGAACTTTATTTAAATGATATTACAGCTATAGCCATGCAGACTCAGACAATGAATTCACTGATTCAAGCCAACAATTGGTATGTGAAAAACAGGGACCTGTTGTCTTTGGGATTGCACTTTGAGTCAAATGGCATGCACAGAGCAGGAATTTGTGCAGTCATTCTGCAAACAGACCTTGTGTACCGTCTGACAGGTTTTTTTTTTAAATTCAGTTCATTAAAAATATAACCTCTCCATATATGCTGAAGTAAAAACTTTCAAATTTGCTGATATGTGCAAGTTTTAACTCTGAGCTTCTATTAGCCAGTATTTCTAAAAATGTCACTTTGCATATGAAAGGGGAGCATGGATAGCACCGATCTAATTCTAGACTGGAGAACATCCATGCAGACTTTCCTACCCAATTTTGTTCTCTGTTTTTTTGCAGACAGATTCAGACCAATCTATTACAAAAAGCAGAAGAGAAGGTTCAACATCTCCTCTTTATCCTTTATATGTATTTATGCACCTGGCATGAAAGAACACTCATAGGGACTGGACCTTTGGAGAGAAAAAGCTGATTTCAGAACCAACACCAAATACCACAAGCCCAAAATTCTCAAGCTCTCTTTTTGGGAAGAGCGATTAAATAGTAGTTTAGCCTTCAGTGGTTGGTTGTTTGAATCTAATTTCAGAGTTGTCCCAAGGTGTTAGAATTTATCCAGACACTAGAATTACACAGGACAACTGATACCAGGTTTCTCAGGGACATTGGTAAGATTAATGGCTTGGGCATTTATTGTCACTTAATGCTCTGGAAGAAGTTGTAGCAACTAGAGGATGAATATCTGAAGTGGTTGATAACTGAAGTTAAATTTGGCTTAAATGTGGACTGTAGCATCTGAGAAGCTAATGCATGTCTGGAGGTGGTGAACAGACACAAATTGCCATAGTTGGAATTACCAGGCACTTGCAGATGTTTGTGTTGCCTGACATCCTTGGGTTTCTTGAACAACTTTGGTGCCACAAAATGTTTTCACAGCATGGGTCAGGTTGGAAGGGACCACAGTGGGTTGTCTGGTCCAACCTCCCTGCTCAAGCAGGGTCATCCCAGGGCACGTGGCACAGGATTGTGTCCAGATGGTTCTGGAATGTCCCTGGTGAGGGAGACTTCACAACATCTCTGGACAACCTGTTCAGTGCTCGGTTACTGCACAGGAAAAGTTTTTCCTCATATTCAGGTGGAACTTCCCGTGCATCAGTTTCTGCCCATTGCCTCTTGTCCTATTGCCTGGCATCACTGAGAAGAGCCTGGATCATTCCTCTTGGCACCCTCCCTTCAGAGACTGACTGACATTGATGAGGTCCCCTCTCCATTGTCTCTTCTTGGGGCTGAACAGGCCCAGCTCCCTCAGCTTTTCCTCATAAGGGAGATGCTCCAGACAGCAAAGCTGGCAGAGCACAATGCGTGAAGAGAAGGTATGGTGCTGTACATGCTCAGGGACTTTCTTAAAACTATCTGTGATCCAGAATTTTTAAAAGAAGCAGATAAAGATCCACAGTGTTTGACCAAAAAATTTGCATATTCTTATCAGCTGGAACAAATACCATTTGAGTAACCACAGTGGAATAAGTTTCACCAGGCACCTTAATAATTGAAACCACTGAAACTTAAATAGAATAATACTAAAAACAAAATTATGATTTTACTATATTAAAAATTGTTGGGTACTTTAACTAGAGTCTGTTTCTAGACTGTTTAGGGATTAATTTGGTTTCATTTAGGAATTCATTGCTTTAATTTTGTTTCATTTTAAGGAAAGTTATTGCTAAAGGCTAATGGATTCCAGAAATGATGAAAAAAGGTATCACTTGATGCTAATTATTCAGCTTTACTTTTCAGAGTCCCTCATTGTTTATGAGGATCAGGTTTCTGGTTCTCTGAATAGTAAATGGCTCCTGTGATGGTAAAGGAAGAACTTTGGTTTTGCTTCTTCCCCCCTGCCCAAAAAGTCCTCTCTGCATGTGCTGCCATGTGTAATATTTGAAACTTGCAGTATTTGTCTCTTATACCTTGTCTGAAATATTTAGGATGAATGCTGCTTTTTTGAACTTGAAAACAGACAGTGTGTCTGCCAGTATATGGGAAACAATAAGTTAGAATTATTATTATGCAAGCACTGCCCTCTTTTTGGTGGGAAGGGGTTGGTTGTTCCTTTGTCAGCAACCTGGAAGTCTTTGGTGTATCTTGTGGAAGTTGCATGTATAAGGAGGCAGAACATTCTGCTCTAACCATGAAGAGCTTGTTCTGTAATCTGTTATCCTGGGACTCTGAATTAATCAGATGCCTGCTCATAATTTACCAGGATCATTTCTAGACAGTGCTGCATTTGAGGGACTGTTTATCCTGGGCAGATAAGTCAAAATACCAATCACTTGGAGAAGTGTGAGAAACAACAGTAAGAACACTGCTGAGCTGTGTCTCACTTATGTTGATAAGATATTCTGAATTCAGGGAAGAGTTCTCATTTTCTAAACTACTGTAAGTGAGTGTTTAGATCCTTGCTCAGTTTATTTCCTACATGTAACTTAAAGGAAGTTGGGATACTGTAGGCATCGGGGTTTTTTTACTGCCACAGACATTGAGAGGCTCAAATGACACATCAGGGTGCTTTGGGCCACCAGCTGGTGCCGTAATTGCAAATTAGTTGAGCTGTAGCTTCAGATCCTAATAAAGTTATGCATGCTCCTTGGGTGTTTCTGAGGCATGGGAGCAGAGCCATGGTCTGGGAGCATCTGAGCCAGATTCATTTGGCTGATTGATTCTTACTCTGAACCTTCTGAGACAGCCTCCTGCTGCTCTGGGAGCGATAAAACCAGCACCTAAGTGCTGCAATACATTTTGTAACTCTGCCGCTGGATCTTGACCTTGTTCTGCGTGGAGCCAGTGCTGGTCTCTCCTGTGACAGGGTTCTTCACCCTGATGGATGGTGGAATTGCATCACTGCCTGGGGGGTTTCATGTGATAGGGGTCTGTCTTTCCCTGCAGCACTGTCAGAAAGGGGTGCTGGCACCTTCTGCCTGCAATGTGCTCTGCTGCCTGTGAGGTCAAGGGCTGCCTGTGCACAGGGATGCTCCAGAAATAGCAGCTTGAGAATAAAGAATCCAATAAGCTTATCTTGACATGTATAACTTTTTCAGACTCTTCCGTGAGATTTCACAATATTTCTTTATAGTCTGTTCTAGTATTTCACTGCTGTTACTGTTAGGGGAATTTTCTTGTTATTCTTGTTTATGGAGGATGTTGCTAGTACAGTTTTTTTCCTCTGTGTCAAATGGTTTGCTCTTTTATTTTGTAACCTTGTAACTCCTGTGCCTTTTTTTGATGCACTTCCACCTTGCCAAGTGTTTTCTCAATTTATATGTCTGCTGTAGTCCAAAGTCTGCTACTTGGTAGTCGTTTTTGTGGAAAGCAAATTGAAGCTACTTTTTCCTTATGCTTTAGATTTTACATTGTATGGATAGATGTCAGTACCATATACTTAGCATGCAGTGCTTCCCCCCTGTCCTAAATAAGTTGGCTAATGAGGAAAGTTGGTGCCTGTCACTTCTGTATGATCTTTTGTCCTTCCTGGTAGGAAGGTTGGTACTTTGCCTGTAGTCTTGTATGTGCTCACATTACCTGAGCCAGATTATTACAAACAGTTCCCAAATGACCACTAGCATTTACAGCTTCCCCCCCAACCGTATACTGGTTCATGACAAACTACTCATCAATGGATTTGTCACAGAAAAGATTATAAAGTGGTAAATCTTACATTCCACAATTAACTGGGAATCTTAGTTTTTATGAGCATGGTTTTCATACTTGGAGGTGGATTTGCCTCTCAACAGGAAGTCCTTGCTCTTGGCAGTAACAATACAATTTGGATTGTTTTGGCCAAGCTATTGTTAATAGCACTGGATCTTGCAGTGTGAATGCTGGTTACTTAATGGAGGTGAAGAAATTGTTTTATACATATGTACTTTGTACAATTATTTATCTTTTTAAAAAAATTGTATAAAGGTATTCCCTATAGGCTTACACTGCTCTATAAAAGATGTGCATGTTTTTTCATGAGGCTGAATGTCTCCATCAGCTGTTCCATCAGCTGAATGTCTTTACATGATGTAAGAGTATTTTTAGGTGTTTCAGGATGCTGCTTTACCCCTTTGAAGGCTTTTCTAATTGTTTCTTTAGCTGTTGAGGTGAAGGAAACACAGGTGCTCATGGTGGATCCCACTGTATGCTGTGTTTTGTGAGGAATTGTGAATAGTATTTGGTCTGTTTCCAGACTTTCCAATTTGCTTTGAATGCTCCCTTATGTGTTGCCTGCTTTTCTGACCATTGTTAGGCAGGAAGAGGTAAGACCACATATTGGTGCTTGTTATTGTATTTTTTCATTTGAATATTTTCTTCAAAAGGCCTGTGCTTTTGTGTTGGTTTTGGGTTATTTTTTTGAGAAGTCCTGTTCCTGTGGACATCTGTGTGTGTCCATGTAATTTAGCAGATATTGGCTGTTAAAAAACACTGCCTGATGTCCCACCTGATGGAGGGAGATGTGTTGCCATAGCTGGATTTAAATAACCTCTGTCCTGCTTTGAGTGCAAATGCTGCTGTAGGTCTGACCCAGAACCTTAAGGAAAACAGCTACTGACATCCAAACTACTGCTTCTAACAAGGCCTGGATTTGATTAGACTGCCTAATTTGCTGGCAGCCTTAGATTGCCTGGAATAAAAGTTTCTAAACCAAACCAGAACTTTGGCTAATTCAGAGCATTGTGCTGGTGGGGTAGCTAACCAGTTTGCTGGGGCTTCTTTTCTCCTCTGGCCTGGAAGAGCCTTTCTGCAGCTTTCTGCTTTGTTCACTCCTTGCTGGCAATAGGAACCTCCAGTCTCCCCTGCTTGATTTTGCTTCCTATCTGTCTCAGTTTTGTAAAAAGCCCCGAAGCACTTCTGAAGCAACTTGCATGAGGATGCAGAAGCAGAAGAACTCTTACATGGAGTAGCATATGCTTCTAATAGTTTATGGTTACATTATCCTCGCTGGCATGCTGGTAGATGGATTCAGAAGTAGTGTGCAGTCTGACAAAATATGATTAGTCTGCACTTACTGGTACACGTAGTGTCTGGGAAACCCTGATGTAAGTCTTGAAAGGCTTTATCTCAACAGTTTTGCTTGATAGCCTTTGGGAGCTTTTTTCCAAAACAAATGACTCACAGCCCTTAGGTCCCTCATAGAGACAGTGAATGCTTTTCTTTGTACATGGCAGGAGGGAGAACAAGCAGTTTACCTTTTTGCTTTTAAAGATAAACTGTATAAACAAAACAACCCCCACAACTAATATGCTGATGTAGGGGAGGAAAAAGGTCACAATGGAAAATAAAGTTGAAAGTATGTAATTTTTTGCAGCCTATGTAAAGGTTGTTAGTGTTTTCTGGAACATTACCTGTTTGTTTTATGCACGGAGATGTGTAAACTAAGTTCTGTTGACTTTGTGTCACCTTACATTAACCAAATTTTATTGTTACATTTCATTGCCTGCTTTTTAAGAAATGAATTTGGACAATTGGATATGCAGAAATGGAAACTAGATTAGACTATATCAGGGACCAGCTAATTGGACTGTGGTTTTAACATATGACTACATATGGCATAAAGCTGGTAATAAAACTTCTCTTTTCCCTCTGTCTCCCTGCAAAATACCTATTTAGGGTTGGGAGTGCAGTCTGTTTGCTTACCTCAGGGTAGCAGCTGATCACATAATGAATTCTGGAATATGAATGCATAGCTAGTCTGAAAATGGTGCTTGGTGTTAATCCCCTTGTTTTGTGTATCATTTGCCTAAAAGAGGGATTTTGTGAGGCAGGTAACAACTGAAGAGAACTAAATCTTGTTAAGTGTGTAGCTGGTGTTACCAAACTGATGTGTGCTACAGCGTGGAAGTATTCTTGAGTTAAAAAACAAAAAACCACCCATCCACACACCAGAAAAACCCCACCCAAAAGTCCTTGTTTGCAAGCAGACCTGAAGGCCTTGGTTAGAGAGTGGGATTCCCAAAGTTTCTGTGAAGGAGGGAAGCTGCAGAACGCTCCCTGTGCAGTTTAAAGATTAAACCTCCGAGCATAGCTGTTACAAGAGTGTCATGACACTGGAAAAACCCAGCCTAGTAGTAAGGGCTGTAAATAGCAGTCAAATGTTCTCTGCCATGAAGCTGAAGTTATCTTAGCACTGAAATGAGTACGAGAGACATCGTAAAATGCTAGTTAAAACAAGGCAAGGCTGCCTGGAAAAGGTGGTTTGTGAAATGAAGCTGTAGCTGGAGAGGGAAGATAATACAATGGTTGGAGTGTTGATCTAGAGTAATGAAAGGCACGTTCCATTTGGAGCCTGGCAACAGCCATCTTGTACAATGGGAGAGGCCCCTGGGATGCCAGCTGGATTGTGCTGCCTTTATGTGTTAAAGTAGCGTTTTCCGATAATTACTGCTGGATTAGCTGAACTAGTGAAAATCCCTGTGCAGATAAAGCTTTCTGGCACTTGCAGCTAGCACAAACCTAAACAATGGATATGCTGATAAGGAGTCTTAATTTTCTAGTGTGAGCAAAATTGTTCTTCAGCTCACCTTTGCGTTGTAGTTTCTCCTCTAAATGATTTATTAGTGCAAATAATCAATGAATATATAACTTTGCTTTTAAATACTCTCCCCAGTTGGAGTTTGCAAGTCTTTTTTTTTTTTCCATTTGGAATGTATAGTGGTTAGTATAGGCCTCTACCTTTTTATTCCTTTGATGTATTTTTAATACTTAAAACCACAGATTAAAAGCCTTAACTGGCTAGAGCTGCTGTTCTGTTTGGGCTGTTTGTATTCCTACTTTCTAGATTGAATTACTAATTTCAGTTTAATGAGAATTACTTCCTTATATGTAACGATTCACTGAATGAACTTGGGTAAGAAAAGATAAGCAGTAAAATTAAGTACAAAAAAAAAGCAATAGTATTTTCAGTTTAAATACTGGGCTCTCAGGGTGAGGTAAGTGTAGTCAGTTATGCTCCTTGAAAAGGAGGAAATAGAATAGCTGACATCCAATTCTAACTAATATTAGAAGAAAGTGTCTAAACATATCTTCCAGTTTTGATTGTAATGTAACAAATGTACTCTTGCTAGATCAGGATTTTTTTGGATCTAATTACTATTTTGAAAACTTTATTTTCCTGTTTTTCTAGTAAAGGAAGCCAGTAACTACTTTCGTCCTTGCCCTAAAGGAAAAAAAATATTTTTATCAGAACTTTGAGGGACTTCCCGACCTGGTAATACCATTGGGTACAAAGGACTTACACAGTGGAATTTTCTTGTAAAATAATGCATTATATATGAAAATATAAAAATATGTTGACTTTTTTCTTCTGAGTGATGTTTTAATCAAATGTTGGCTGTTGCGGAGTCAAGTCTTGTGCCCAAGTACAGATGGAAATTCACATGCAGAGATTTTGGATTTGATGAATAATTATTTGTATTTGTTCATGCAGATATACTTGAAAGTGTGATTTGTCATGTCTGGGAAAGTTTAAAATCAAAGGACTCTTGGGAAAAACAATCTCCTTTTGCTATCACCCTGAGATGTGATGCAATTTGTTCTAAAACTTGGGGGTAGAGGTGGATGGTATTTTAATGGAAGAGAACATGGATATGTCCCTCTTACTGTAGATCCTGCTGTTTAGCAGATTAGCATATTGTCCTGTTTCCAGCTGGAACACACATTTAAGATTAAAGTAAATGTGAAAGAAAGTTGCCTTTCGAGTCTTAAAATCGAGGTTTTGTCTCTAAACACGAGCATTTGCAAAGCGAAGAACAACTGGAGAGACAGCTGAACTGCTTAGGAATTGGGACCAGGAAAGCAAGGCAAACACAGTTTCTCACTGTTTAACTTGGTAACTGTTTTTCTGGTGTGAAGGCAGATCTTAGTGACAACATTTAAGAAGCTAACAAGCAAAGCATCCTAAAATGGGGGAAACAAAGTATTGCAGTCTGAAGCAATAATTACTTTGCCAAGCGGTTTGAAATACTAGAAGAGATGCTCTCTAGGAGGAAAACCAGTGTGTATCTCATGATAAAGATGTAACTTTTATGACCTAGCATAATAATTTCGTTGTTTTTTTTTTTTTTTTCCCTATGTGGGTGTTGTCTGCTCTGGAGTCAGACTGGTCTTTCTTTTTTTCACTGTATGACAGTTTTGCTAGAATTTTGGTACAGACCTATTTCAGAGAGGTGAGAGATATTGAAAATTAGTTTTTGTTTTTACTCATTGAGATAACAGTGCAAATGGCCATTTGTGCTGGCTGCTCTGTGTGGGTAAAACCCCTCCAAACAAATGTTTCAAGCACACATCTGCGTTGATATACTTCTGTTCAAGGGCTGTGTGCTTACTGCCACTGCACTCTAGCTGCTTAATTTTTATTGCAAGAGATGCTTGAAACAGCTGACACTGTGGGAAAATCAAACAGCTTCTACTCAGTGTTTCATGGTGCATCTAGATCATCCAATTTTCTAGGACAGAACGTTAGATGTAATGAATGCACAAATGTTAATGTTAATTATTAACTAGATTGAATTAGTTACTGCAGTCATCTGTTGGTGTTCAAAGTTAAAAGTGGGTCACTGAGTCTCAAAATACTTTTGCAATGAATTCTGGAATTGATTTTCCAATTTCTCCTTGTGCTTTTCTTTGCCTGCTAGTCTGGAGAGGAAGAGTAGAGCACTTTCAGCCTTTAGCATGTACAAGTAACCTGTTCCTTCTGTTAGAATTAGAGTAGCATGTACATGACAGGACAGATACCTCTGAATCCCCCTGCCAGCTCCAGAAAAAGGATTTAATTTATAAATAAATAGTATAAATAGTGGTAGAACTTTTAGATCATATCACCTTTACCATCTTGTTATTATCAAAGTCATTAACTGGTGAAATCAAGATTCAGACTTTGGGAAATGCAGAATTTTTTACTGTTAGTTGTTAAATAGCACTGTATGAAGGCTATTCAGAGGAAAAAGTGGTCACAGGTTTGAATGGTTCTAGGTTAATTTAAGCTGCATTTGATAGAGGAGTGTAAGCAATTGAGATTATACCTAAGGGACTAGATTTTAATGACAACCCTTAGTACCTTGAGGGAAGTGTATTAGCAAGCATTGCTGGAAGGAGGGAGGAATTTGGGGGTGTGGTGTATGAGTTGGAATGAGGAATTTCTTCAAGTTAAAATCTTGATTTTCTTGCAGTCAGGGTTGGAAGAAGAGCTTCTGAAGTAGTTGTGTGAGCAGCCACTTCAGGAAGGATATTACTAATATGTAGGATATAGGAGGAGAGAAAAAATAGTAGTTTAAAAAGTGATGTTGAGAGACAAAATGATGTTGGAAAGAAATCATAGTTATTCAAAATAAGACTGACTTAGCCTTGCCAAAAAGTGTTTGGATCAAAGAAGAGAAGAGTGCAAGAAAAATGTGCTGTTCAGTGAGTAAATGCAGCAGTTTGGCATGAAAACTGAATTCATGTTTTGATATAGGTGATAACTTTGACTGCATTCCATGGCAAATGTAAATAACCCGTAATTGAAGTGAAAGCAGAATGCTTCCAGATTGTGTCAACTTGATGATAACCTCTCCTTGATTTGTGAAATTTGTATGTGGAAACCTGTGCTCAAAGAGGAGAGCAGAGCTCTACTGTAGAGAGGCATTTAAGTGGAAATTTAGTATTCCTTTTTTTACACGTTATCATAAATGTCTCTACTGAATGCACAACATAAGAATGCTCATTAGATTTTCCTGTACAAGGAAGCATCTGTAGCTGGGGTAATTTTTACACATCACTGTTTGCTTACTACACCGTGACAGGTCTTGAGTTGCTTAAGAATTCATTTGTTTCAAGCTGCTTGAATAAGGCCCAGAACTTTGTCTTATCCTGGTGCCCTCAGAAATGAGGACAGGATTGTCAAGAGCTCTGTTTATATTTGAAGTATATTGTAGTACAGACTTGTTAAGAGATGTCAGAAATTCATGAATCGATCTTAAATGTTTTGTTGGGAGGAGAGTGTGAAAGAAATAAGGCTCATTGCTTATTATTAAATATTCAGACATTTATTTGGTAGTACACATCAGTGATATAAATACTATGTTGTTTATATAAACCTCTTACTTTTAGACTTTGAATATTAGAACTACCAGCAGTGTTTAAGATCTTCATTTAAAGGCTACAGAAGGAGAGGCTGCTTGAAACTTCAAGTGTGAAATGCATGTTGTTATTTTTGGGAAGAGCATTCCAATAAAATGAGGTGCTAAGGCAGAAATCGTCATAAATAGGGTACTTATATATCTGCAATTCAGTGGAGTGTTCTCAAATAATGTTTTTTCTTCTAGAGCCACATGCTGTCTCAGTCAAGGTGGAAGTTCTTGGGGTTCATCTGCTCCCATCACCTAGCCTGGGTTGAATTTTGAAGTCTCAAAGGATGAAGATTCCATAGCTCCTTTGGGCAGCCTCTCCAGTATTTCACTGATTTCTTGGTGCAACTTTTCCTTGCCTGGTTAAAAGCTCCTTTTCTGCACTTTTTGATTACCTCTCACCTTTCTGTAGTGCACTTCTGAGAAGATTGTGACTCTTGTTCCCTGTAATTCCCTGTTGAGTAGTTGAGAGTGGCCATTATGTTCCTGTCTTAGCTGGAGGCTGAACAAGCACAGCTGTGAAGCCACTCCTGGTGCATCTTTTCCTCTAGCCCTATTAATGGTTTTATCTTTGATTTGCTCCAATTTGTCGAAGTCCTTTTTTTTCCACTGGGGAGCCCAAATCTGGGCACAATGTGCCAGATGCAATCTGAATAGAGGGGAATAATCACTTTCTAAATTGTTGAGGTTATTTTGTCCCAGGTGCAAGTTTTAGCCCTTGCCTCCAGATTTCTTGAGCTTTCTGTCACCTAATTTCTCCAGCCTGCTGAGAAACCTCTGAGCAGTAGCTCTGCTGTGCAGCAGACCAGTCTACCCCAGTTTGCAGAAATGCATCTTGAAGACGTGAAGTTTCATTACATCCCATTTTTCTGGTGATCAAAGAAGCACATTGGTATTGACCCCCCTGAGAAACACACCAGTAACAGCTTACCAGGCAGATGTCAAACTGTTCCCTGCAATCCTTTGAACCTCTGGCTCCCCAAACCTTGATTCATGTTCTGCTGGAGGATGGTCACGACATTTGTCTTTTTCTGTCAGGAACTTACCTTGAGCACCCTGTAAAGCTGTGAGAGGGGCCATATGATGTCACTGTAGTACCTTTACCTGTGTTAGATGCTTGCTATTCAGTTGGATGGACTCTCAGTATCCAGTTATCAAACTAGAGCCCCTAACTTTATTTCCCTCTAATGCAATACTTGTGCAGACCTGGAAACTCTGGGAACAAAACTTGGTTTTGAGACCAGGGCAATTACATGTAGCTTTTTCTTGTGCTTTGCTGTCACGTTTTCATGATTAATCCATAAAACCATAGAAAGCTTGGGTTGGAAGGGACCTTAAAGTTCACCCAGTTCCAACCCCTATGCCATGGGCACACTTTCCATTAGACCAGATTGCTCAGAGCCCCATCCAACCTGGCCTACATTCATGTCAATGTCAACCTGGTGTTTAAAAACAAGTGTTAGATCAGCAAAGTATGGTGGGTATTTTTTTTCTTTATAGGTGAAATTAAGTGTAGAAAGACAATTCCTTCTTGTAATGAACTGCGAATTGCATATTCACATGTTAACACTGGGGCTAGAATCTGTCACTCAAAAGATTAGCCACCTTCCCTTTCCACAGCTCTCTACATCAGAGGCTGCCCTTGTATTAAATTGGTAATGTAAAAATGCTGCTCTGTTGCTGTTCCAAGAGGAGCTGGGCATTGGCTATCTGGAAGTGACATGGGTTACATGATCTGTGGTGCTGGCAGTGTAATGATGGATTCTGTTGCAGCACATTCGGGAGCTCCAATTGCCAGGGGAATCTGGGCTCTGAAAGCTGTGATTTGTACCATGTGTTGAAAGCTTGGGAAATAACAGAAAAAGGTCACTTTTTGTTAAAATATGTATAGAACATAGGAAATGTGTGTATGTTAAGTGGTTTTTCACAGGAAGTCATCAGCTGTCAGTCTAGTTGTTGGAGATGTTGTTTTTTGTGCCTGCTTAAAAAAGGCTTTCCACAGTATGTTGGGCTCAGATTCATGGAATTGCTGCAAAGAAAGCAGCAAGACCCTGAAAAATATTCTGTTTGTAGGGAAGAACTAATATGTCTGGCTGGTTTTTGGTCCTGGCATTTTAAGACCTTCAGGTTAAAAGCTTTGAACTTTTCAATCTGTCATGATTGTTCCTATTTGGATACTGATTTTATGGTTGATAGCTTTGTTCAATTACAGGGTACCCTGATGCTTGCGGATTGGTTCATTCCCAGATTTTGCTTTAGAGATTTTTTTCCATTAGCTTTGACAACAGAGACAAACCAAGAAATTGATTTTTGATAAAAATCTGCCTTGAGATAGGTGAAAGATCGTGGTAGGAATCTTCTTCTCCTGTTTGACTGTTGAGTAAAAACACTACCCAGACAGAATTAGCCTTTACTGTGACAAAACCTTTGGCTTGTGATGCCACTGTATTGAATCTGCTTTGAGGAAATGGAATCTACTTCAATTACTGTGTGGATTCTGCACAGCCTTTTAGTGTAAGCAAAGTAGTAAATGCCCTGAAGAAATATGTTTGAAGAACCAGTGGAAAAATGGATTTGATTATAACAATGTAATATTTTCAGGAAAAAATCAGGATAAATTGTCAAAGATGCCATGTCTTAGGGAACACCCCTGTGTAAGAGGATAAAAAGAAACAAGAATATGGATGAGTGCATGGAGCAAGCATAAACTGAGTTATCTTATTTCATGGTTCTGTGGAGTCTAAATGCAGGACTTTATTTTACCAGTGTAAAAATAATGGCTAGAAGGATTTCCCCTGTCAGTGTAAATGTGTTATAATGAAGTCGTTGGCCTCTCTATAGTCCTATTTTTTTCAAAATGTCTGTTGGAAGCATCTGTTGAAAAAAAACTTCATAGTCTCTGTGGGATGAAAAGATCTAGAAAATAGTGGAAGAAAGTGGGAAAATGTTGCTCTTGTCACTTGCAGGTTGTTTAAGTGAAAATCTTACCTCCAAGCTAAAATAATGAAGGCCTCTAATAAAATATTTCCATGAATTTATCACTAAGTTTACATACAAGGCAAAGACCAAATCTATGTATAAAGTTCTAGCCATATCCATGTTCTTCTTTGTCTCAAGCTTGGAATGATAAATGATGAAAGTTCAGAATTCCATACTTTTTAAGGGAACAAGACAGCAAATGGTCATTTCTTCTGTCTGCGGAAGGAATTGCTTAAAAAACATCCCTACCTCTGTGTATGAAAGGATTTTAGTGTCTGTTTCTCAAAAAAAAAAAACCCACCTGGTATCTGGTTTTGGGTAATTGCACAGTTTATTTAAATGGAGAGTTGAGAAGTGAAATATATTAACACTATCTTCGGTTGGACTTCAGAGAGTATTTATGAATTTAAGGGAATTAGTCACATATGTATTTTATTAATACCACATTACATTATTGCATATATGGTTAGCCATTCTTAATGCAACTAGTTTCATGCTATTCAAAATCAGTGTTTTTCAGTCTGCTGTTCTTAATTCCTACTAATACTTCTGGGTTTTTTAAGGTTTGTCTCTGTAGTGTCAGTGTTCATTGGTTTGACGTGTTGTATTCTCTCCTAGATATTCCTGATTTCCTTTGAGGGAATAGGTGAAATTTTATGTGAACCAGCAAATGACAAAGCTAGAGACAACATTGAATTGCCAACACAGAATTACTTTGTCCATTGCATGAAATATGGAATGTTAAATATTTGGATAGGGAAAATTTCTTTGGGTTTTAAATTGGGAATTCTGTGTGAAAAGTAGTCTTTCACTTGACATCAACCTGCTGTTCTAAAGAATATTTCTCTTTCTGCCTGAATGTCCTGTAATGATTTCCTTCAGCTGTTTGATATTCACCTGCTGCTGTGGAACAAACTACAAATGCAGAATCATCAAGGAACAGATTTATAGCAACAGGAGAAATTTATGAGAATTTTCTGGCTCCAAGAGCAGCCTTCTCCTAAATTAATGTTAAATGCTTTTATGCACGAGATGAAAAGCAATTTTCTTTCAGTAGAAGGTGCTCACTGAGCAAACAAAATTTGTCCCCAGCAAACTGTGTACCAGCTAAAACTCCTGAGGGTTGCAGAATCCTGTGCCAAAAGCAAAGCACCTTTCCTTTGATAACTATTAATCCCAATGATTCAGTTTCCCCTGCTTCTCAGCAGTACTTGTTTTATTTCTAGTTGGGACTTTCCCATGCAGGATTTTCTGCTTGTTTCTGATGTTGCAGCTAATCTGTATTCTGAGTAATTCACGAGAAGAAAAAGTGGGAGAGATGAATGAATCTCTCGGTTATCAGAGACAGAAAAGTGGGAGAGATGAATGAATCTCTCAGTTATCAATCAAAAGTTTTTTAGGCACAGGCAAGCACAGGAGAGCTGTTAGTGAAGCAATCTGGGATTTCTCCCCCTGCATTCACCTCCTGTTTTAACAGCCACTCCTGTTTGAGTTGGATCTGCTGGAAGGAATCTACAAGGACTCTTGTCCTGTGGGGGGGGTTGTAGTGTCTGAAGAAGAATCCACGTGGAAACAGGTCAGATTAATCAGCTGCTCCTAACTCAGTCTTATTTTAAAACCTAAATAGCAAGTAAATTCTGTACTGGCTGAAGTGTTGGAGTGGGCAAGCTGTATCATTTGAAGTTGGGTAAAAGTGGCACAGCTCAGCTTAGTTCCTTCTGCTGTACCAAACATGTGATGTTCCCTTGCCAGCAGCATGTTTAACTGGCTTTCAGTAATGCAGGGAAAATTGAGATTCTTACTTTTCAGCTGAGGATGAGTTAGAGAAACTTAACTTACTGAACTGCTGTGTTAACCTCTGCAGAGCCCTAAAGGTTTGTATTTTTCCATGATGTCCTCTTGATGGTGTGGATGTCTTTGCTGGCAGGAGGACATGGTAATTGTTATACTCAGCCTCCTCTGAGGTGTCCTCCTGGCTGAAGGGCTAAAGTTTAAGAAATTAATGAAATTAAAGCAGCTGGTTATGAATGAAAACCTAAAGTAACCCAGAGTTCTTCTCCTCGTCATCTTCTCCACATCACCCCTGTCAACGAAGCCAAGCCCTTTTCCCTTCTCCCAAAAAATAAATGTTAAGCTATGTAATTGAGTTCAGTTTGGAGCAAATTTGAGGGCATAGGAAACATTTCTGTGTTAAGGTCAAGATGCTAAAAAGTAGCTTAACTGTTAAGCCAGATGAGCAATTTAGAATACATAGCAACTTAGTCTACAGTGTCTGTTTTAGTTAATAGAAAGTAGTGGTACAGTATATATAGGATTTTGGTTTTGGGTGGTTGGTTTTAACTTTTTAATAGCAAAACAGAGAACACACAATTTCACTGTGATGTGCCAGTTGGGGTTCAGGAACAAGCAGGAAAAATTAGCTTGCAAAACACCACCACTAAGATACAGAACTTTGTATCTGGACCGGCATTTAGCTGCATTTCAAAATGTGTATTTTTAAGACGTTAGAATTGGAAATGTTTAGAGTTTCTTTCTAGCTTTGTGCCACATGGTTTGAAAATCCTAAACAGGCGTTTGATGAATCAGTGTCTCTTTCCATTCCTTCTGCCCTGCAAAGACTGCACATTTTAAGAACATGTTGTTATGTCTCTGTAAATTGAGAACATAGCAGGAAAAAAAAACCCTGAATCAGTGGTAATGGGATATAATTTTTCAAAACCCTCATTGTTACATTACTGACAGAAATACCAAAGGTTGAGCATCAGATCAATCACAGTTTTTCCTTGCTTTTGTTAGTATATTTAAATGATCTTTTCTGTGGCTGCAATTGTGTTTTTACGTGCGAGTTTGATCCTTGAAGTATGTTTATCCTTTTTAGTTCTTGAGAGAAGAAAACCAAGCATCCACTTCTTGTGGAGAGGAAAAAAAAAAAAAGGCTTAGGTCAGCAGACTGGATTGGTGTCACTGTGCATTGAGCTTAAGAACTGGGGATGTGAAAGAATGAACACATTCCATCTGGGCGAAAGAATGATGTCTGCTAGGGTTCAGTTTGCTATGGTTTTTGAGCTTTTTGTATGATCTCATCACTGGAGGAGGAAAGTATATTCTCCCATAAGAATAATCTTATACTTATGATTCATTACTACTGTGGTTTTTTGTGTGAGCCTTTTGAGTGCCAGACCTCCCCCCACTCTTCCACCCCAAATAAAAACCAGCCACCCTGTCGTTGGCTTTATATGGTATTGCTGTAGGTGGACTTACCCAGAATAATGGCTGGCTTTAACAATCAGAGCCTTACATCTTTGTCTGGAGAATAACTCCTCCTAACATATATTTATCCAGCTATTTGTCAAGCTTTACATTTTGGGAAGAGAGCTTTGTACACTTTGTCTCCTAAGGTTTGGTAAGCACTTTTTTTCATGAATGTTCCCTCATATGAATTTTCTGTTTTCTGCAAATAATTTCATATACTTAGTTTAGTAAGTTTACTTGGGAACATAGGATTTCTCAGTTTTCCTTTGTTAATATTTCACTGTAGTTCCCCAACGCACTGCCCTAATAATTTAGCAATCAGTTGTTGGAGCAGCTGTGCATTTTGGCAGTAGCATGTGAAGCTGGAGATGCTCAATCTCCCACATCCCCTAATCAACTCACATATTGAAAAGGTGCAGGCTA
Organism: Toxostoma redivivum; assembly: GCA_013397375.1. Classification (NCBI taxonomy): domain Eukaryota; kingdom Metazoa; phylum Chordata; class Aves; order Passeriformes; family Mimidae; genus Toxostoma; species Toxostoma redivivum. The sequence goes on along the minus strand of VXBI01000068.1, from coordinate 965,610 downwards.
ATCCAAGTCTAATGGTTTCTGGAACTGTTACACCCAACCAGGAAGAGGAAAATTTGTAGATAGGCAAGTAAACCCAGTAGGATGTTTTTGGAGGCCTAATGACATGGCAAAGAGATGAAGACCCTTCTTCTTTTCTCATGAAACATGACTGGAGACAATTTGTATATTTGCCACCAGTGTAAGGTAACATGTAAAAAATCTGTATTTGTGATCAGATCAAAGTGGTTCTGGTGCAGTGAATGAAGGAAGCCATCCTAGCACAGGTCATGTAAGGGACACACGTGTTACTGCAAACCCTGGGACTGTGAAGAGCTCATGTGTAAATACTGAGATGGGTGAAGACCTGTTTCCTAATACAAGTACAGCAGGGAAGTGTTGTAAGTGTGAAAAGCAAGAAATGCAATAAATGATACCATTCTGATTCACTTGGCTCTTGTTCTTTTGCACTGAAGTTTAAGTTCATATATATTTGTAGAATACAAGAAGCTGGTTCAGGTTCCAGTAACAGTGTCAGTCAGTTTCAGTAACACTAAAGTCAGAATTTTTCTAGAAAAAGGTAGATCTTCAGAAAATAACCTAAGCCTTATTTTTCATTAGACCTGCCAAAGATAGTAATGAGCTAACTGTGGATTTTTTGATTTGGTGTAATCCTTTGAAGTTAATGGATTTCTAGTATGCATTTTATTTTTAGGGAAGGTTTTGATACTTAAATACTTGATGGTGTCTAATTATAATATACAATATTCTGTATTCAGATGCTAAACTATCAAATGGCCATTGAAGAGCAGAACTAAAGATTCTTTTCACTAAAGCTCATGCCTCCATGCTTTTCTTCAAAAGGAAGTGTAATCACTAGAAAACTTACTAGGAGAGAAATTGAATAAATATCTTCACCTACTAATGTATCATTATTGAACCCTGGAAATAGGCTAGCAGCCTGTGACGGTTTATTTTTTTTCTGATAGGGATCTTTTATTTTCTTTTCTTTCTTTCATTTTCCCATCTTACTCTTGCAGTCTGATAAATGAAGTGCTGTGTGGTGGGAACTGTTGGCAGGAGGGGTGTATGTCACCTTCAAATTGATACCTGGATATGAAAATTACACACCTGGGACACTGAAATTTTAGTTGTAGAATTTGTATGAAGTTAAGGTAGAAGGTTTATTGTGTAGTGATTGAAAAGGTCAGCTGGAAATTGTTTGTATTTGTAATTTTTTAAAGTTTGTGAATAATCTCTCATTTTTATATGAGTAAGAATAATACCCTGATATGAAAATTGTTTTATTTTAAGTGGAGCATGAAGTACTTGAGATCTGGACTTGGTTAGACTTCCAGCTATAAGACATGGCCTGAGAAGTGGAACTAAAAATAGTTTAGCAGTTGTTAAAGAAAAGCTAGAAATTCAATTCAAGGTCATCTTATTTGCACTTGTGAAGAGTGCCACTTGAATACTGAATAGTTTTAAAATGAATAGGATTTTCTCCTTCTTTATTTCTTTATTTTTTGGTATGTTAAATAAAATAATGTAAACAGTTTTATAAACTCAGGCTGAATAAGAACACCTGAAATTTGGTGGTCTGTCCAATTAATTAAGTCTCCTGCTCACTGTACCATTACTCAGTTACTCTGGTTCTACCTATGTTGTAATTGGAACATATTATCTTAAAATCATAGTCTCAATTTTTAATATCTTTTTTTTTAAATCTGTCTGGCATATGACTGAGTAGAAGTTACTTTTTTGCAAGAACTCTGCAAACCACATGGCTCTGCTTCCAAATCAGTATCTAGGTCCTGTCACCTATGGTTTATCGTGCCTGTGATTGATCCAAATTGAAATACAACAAAAATCTATTATGGCTTTAGAAGTTTTCCAAGTTTACTGTCAGGCATTTTAGAAAAACCACTACAGTTTGTCATGTACTTTGTGAATGGTACAGAATGTTTCTAGGTTTGAACTTTAAGATGTGTGCCAAAATAGCTAAAAATAAAGAAATCCAGTAGGTTCTTGCACTGCCCTCTTCCCAAGTGAGGGAACCGTATTTCACTGTGGCATACATTTAATGGGACTGTGAAATACCTAAAAGTTGTACCAGAATTTATTTTCTTTGCATTTAATCTTTCTTCATGGTTCAGATGTTCTCCTTCCAGTCTAAACTGCAAACTATGCTTAGAAAAAAAGCACTTTAGTTATATTATGACTTTAATATCCCTAAATTGAACTAGAAAAAGAGTGGGCTAATTAGAGGTTGTAATCCCATTCTGATCTAGTTGAATAGGTGATGGGATTGGAACATGTGCATTTTTAAAATTAAGAACCTATTTCCTCATTTGATCATGAATCTCCCACATGCATGAGAGACATGATCTCAGTATTCTCTCTTCTCCATGAGTCTTAAAAGCATCCCAGTGTGGACTTTTCTATTTTTTAAAATGCCATGAAAAGTGTGATAGAAATTGATTTTGTTTTCTCAAAAATGTTGGTATTGAAAGTTAACAAAACAGCTGGATATACTTCAGAATTTTCTTGTGTTGGGAGATGTGAATTAGTTACTGGGAAAATTCAGTATGATCTTTGGAAAAAAAACCCCAACAAACACACACACCCCTTCCCAAACCAACCAATCAATAAAAACCACAAAAAAACCCAAGACAGATGGGTGGGGGAGACAACCTTTCCCTCTTTCATAAAATATGAAGAAATACTCCTTTACTTTCCTATGAAGGATGCATGTCTCTTCTGCCTTCTCAGTTTTCCAAATGGCAGGCCACATTGCTTGCACGCCAGGCATCATGTGCTTTCTATAACGTTGGATGTTAACGCTGGAGTGGTATGGTCAGAGAATCTGACTTACTGATAAGAAATAATTCCTTTCTATTTTTATTTCCTGTCTGCATTTGGACATTTCTCGTAAAGACAACCTGCATGGTATCACCCTTTACTCTCCTAATAAATAGTCTGTTTCTGTTATGGTCTGGTTTCATGTGTTTCTTTTATGATGACATTTATGATATGCTCCTTTTTAACTTCAGGCTGTAACTTGGCTTCCAGATGACTGATGTAATCAGGAATAGCTACTGATAGCAATCTCCTGATGAATTTGCACTTTTTGGTGATCAGTAGAACCTTTTCTCAGGGAGAAAATATTACATCTGGGTGTCAACTGTTGTAAAATGTGTTAAAACCAAAAGCTGGTGAAATTTTTGTGCTGGACTTTATTCTTTGTGTTTGTTCTCTATACGTTAAAAGGTGCAAGGGCCTTCTTCCAATTCTCATCTCTTGCAGAAGTAATTTCCACTGGGAAGTGTACATTGTATGAAGCTAGTGCAACTCCAGATTCTTTGCTATTTGCAGAAAGCTTTGTATATGGTTATAGCATTTAATTAAAATTCACGGCTGATGGTGAGGAAGAAGGAGGGTGAAAAAACCTGTAAGGGGAAAACGTGCAAAAAGAAAAAGTGAATACCATATTGCTCTCTTTGATTGGCCAGTCTGTCTGGACCACAGCTTTTCAGAATGAACACATATATGCAAAATGTCGACGTTCTTGTTGGTGGTTTTGTATTCAGAAAGGTGGAGGTTTCAGCAAGTTACCAGGAGTATTGCGTTAACATTTTGTGGGTTTTTTTTTTAGGTGATGCTTTGCCACAAGTAATTTTATTTTCTCCTCCACTTTGTATATTAACAGTGAACAGAGTATCTGCCAAGCACGAGCTGCTGTAATGGTCTACGATGATGCCAATAAGAAATGGGTACCAGCTGGAGGATCAACCGGATTCAGCCGAGTTCACATATATCATCACACAGGCAACAACACATTCAGAGTAGTGGGCAGGAAGATTCAGGATCATCAGGTGAGGAAATCTCGGAAAATTTAGAATATTGGGTCTTCAGCAAAATTATGGGACCAATAAAGAATAAATTGCATTTTTTTAACTGAAGTAGCTGTGCTTTTATTGCTTTTTCCCTGTGAACTAAGCACTTTGCATGCCCCCAAGGCAATAGTACTTTTGCCATTTCTTCCTACAGATATCTATTTAAAGGCTAGTGGTGTACACAGAAGTCATCTGGTTCTTTTTAAGTGGCAACCTGAAGGCTTTTCTCCCCCACTCTACTCTGTGAGCTGCAGCCTGTGTAGACACCAGCAGTTCTTTTAGCTCTTCCTATCTCACGAAAACCTGGATGCATGAGGTCTCATTTCTCCAGATTATTTTGTTCAAAAAACCTTTTGATATTTGGTAGTGCTGATCATCTACCACTTTAAGAGAATGAGAAGGGAGTAACAGGGATTACATCCTAATTTCCTTGATGAAGGTAATGGATCGTGATTAAACGGCAAATTAGCACTCTGTCTGTAAATGTGCTCTGCCATGTGATACTTGGGATGGGGTTAAAAACCTAATCTTCTGTTTGAGGAAAGCTTCTTGTATTTGTTTCCCTCCCTCCCAGCATTTCATAGAATTCTTTTGGTCAGTTCTTGGTCATTTATCACACATCTGAAGCCGAGACTGGTAATCTCCTCTGTGATTTGTTATTAAACACTTACTCCAAGTAACAAACGGTCTCTGTGCATTCATCTGAGAGCAAATGTGGGGTTTTTTTCTCCCATTATTCAGCAGAAAAAGGTGAGATGATATACTTATCCAAGTGCAATGGGATCCTCTTAGTGGATGGCTTGTAGTAAATGGTTGCCCTAATAGCTCAAATTTATCATCTTTTGTGTGAGCCATAACAGTCTTGCAAAATGATACTCTGTGATCCGTGGTACAAATCCAGTAAACTGCTTTTGAAAGCCCTGCAAGCCAAGGCATGCAACAGCCACAGGGAGAAGGTGATAACTTGGTTAGAAAAGAAACCTAACAAATACCCTGTGAAATTCATGGGAAAATGAGTTTCTGTATTTCAGATGCGTATTTCACATCAAGTTATCTGCTGCTGGAAGCCAGAGCTGTTGATGTTACTGCATTGCTGTTACAAAACATTGCTGCATCTTTTGAAGTGAGAACACTTAAGCTACAAAAGTTGATACAAAATATCTCATTAGTGCCCTTGTGTATTCCCGTCACTGATTACAGACAGTGTTGGAATTAAAATTGAAATGGTTATGTGCTTTCACCATTGTGTTTCACCGATTATGGATCGTGAATTAACCTGTGTGGTGGAGGAATAAAGTCTGCCCTAAGCTGAAACTTCTGATGGAACAGCAATTTTAAACATAAGTAATTTTTTTTTTTTAATTATTATAGGTGGTAATAAATTGTGCCATTCCAAAAGGGCTGAAGTACAATCAGGCTACACAGACCTTCCACCAGTGGCGTGATGCTAGGCAGGTGTATGGTCTGAATTTTGGCAGCAAAGAAGATGCCAATGTCTTCGCAAGTGCCATGATGCATGCCTTAGAAGTATTAAATTCACAGGAAGCTGGTAAGAGTTTCTTCACTATTTATTTTCCCCTAAGATTGTTCAGATAAAGAAAAATTCAAATGTTTATGTGTAAAAGTCTGTAAGTTTTGTTTCTAGTTATTATTAGGCCTCTAGGTGTTTTAATTATTAGGGTGTTTTGTCTAACTAATTTCTGCTTCTTAACAGTGCTTCTCAGCTCAACTGACATCTCTGTAATTGCACTTCCTAGCAAGCAAATCAATTTTCGTGTTTTTCTATATTAGATACAGAAACTGCTGGCTTTGCCTTTTTTTTAAGGAAGCAAAACAAAAGGACCTGCCCAAGAGGCATGTACCTTATAGCGAGGATACTTTTCAGGATTTCTGGAGACATCCAGGTTCCTATTGTGTGTTGGTATTTTTGCTTTTCACTGATTACTGATTTATTATAAAAATGTGAAGTTTTTTTTTTTTTCCCTCCAAACTTTGAAATTCAGGTAATCTTCTCTGGCAGTTCTTACTATACAGAGTTTTCTAGTTCAGAGACTTTGAATCCAGGGTTAACATTCTGATGAGCACATATGATTTAGACACCGGGTCTGTAATTTCATTTGTTTGAAGACCAGGGTGACCTAGGCTTTAAAACAGTGGTGGAAAAATTCCTGGCTTTCAGTCTTCTGCTGGTATCTGTAACATATTCTAGGTAGGCTCTAGAGAAAATTGATCAGTCTAACACTGTGACACACCCAGAGGGAGGTTCTTTTAAAAGACTAAGAGTCTTTTGTGTTCTTGTAATCAAATAGAATTCTTTTGTCCTCATTAAACTTTAAAGATTGCCCGTGTAACAAGAGACAGTACTTGTGTGCCAGTTTTCTTGTGTAGAAGAGAGCCTGTAGATAACTATACTAGGGCTGTCTCAACTACAGCAAGAAAAGGTGGTTTTATAAGTTGTTTTTTATTCTGGTAATAGTTTCAAGGTTTGCCTTTTAAAAATAAGCTGTCTAGACTGTCGATAATACATTCTGCAGTGCTTACATTGTTACGCAACATAGGAGGCCAAAATAGAAATGGTAGCTAGAGTTAGGAGGTTTCTTTTTGCCTGCTAAAATAACCCAGTTGTGATTCCCAGTCTCCTACCTCTCTGCTGGGTGCTTTCTCTTCTAAATCCCTCAGTTCTGCTTTCCCTAAGGGTAACTCAGTTGTAAACTTTTCATGCATTCTGGCTGTTCATCGCCTGTCTACCAACCATCATGAAGTGTTGGTTGGTACTCTTTTGATGAAAAGGCCTGATTGATGGTAATTGCCACAGGTTTGAGAGGTTTAAGTTCTTTCTTATTACCTGTACTTGAAGAATTTGTTACATGTTTCAGTGTGTATATATGCATATAGATATCTTCATAGTCCAGTTAAACTCCTCATAACACAAAACCTGAGCTGCTAGAGAGGCTGAAATGACATAGGCAGGAATGGCAGTGGTTGTTTTTTAGTTAGACAGTATGTTCTTTTTTCATTTTGTGGCTTGTGATTTGTCTAATGACTTGTTCTCCTGCTACTTTAGGCAAGATGTTTGTGAGCTGCTGCAATGCTATATTGTTCAGTGGTAGAAACTTTATTAAAACAGAGATGCCACTTCCATTTGTAAAGACTTAGATAAAACTAAAATTTTATGACTGTTAAATTTCTTAACTGTGTATGACTTATCACAGCCTGGTTACTGACCACAGTGCTGTTGTCCTTTGATTTGTTCTCAACAATTTTGAGATGGACACGAATTAAACTGTTTAAAATGAATGAGTGTAACCTTTAAGTTTTTTTTTCTGAATTACAAGATTGTCACTTTGTTTTTGTCCTTCTCTTGAATTTGATTCTGTAGCAGCAGGCACAAGTCAAAATGCATTAATTAGCTGCATCACAAGCTGATGGTGAGCACAGGAGATAATTGTTTTTCCCTGGCTTCTGTCAGCCGAGGGCTGTGGTGGTTTAAGATTAGCTGTCACCTGTGTCACAGGTACTCTAGCTCCAACAAGATGAAATACAACCAAACCTTAACATTATCAGCGTCATTTCAGCAGATGAGCAGTTTTGCACTAGTGCTTTAAAGAAAGTCCCTAATAAGGCACATGGAATCGGTCTCTCAGCCTCACGTCACTTCCAGACAATGTTTAAAGATAAATGTTCACAATGTTTCTGTGTTATTGTCAACAAGTGTTCCTAAGTTCTATCAGCTGGGAAGTTTGTCAATGTATGATCACTTAATTTTTATGACCTGTATCAGTGTAAGAAGTAAAAAAGATCAAGTATCTTTCTGAACGTGCTGCTTCAGTAGTGGGAGTAGGTTGCTAAGTGGCTTGCAGTTTAGAAACAAACTAATTGTGCTCCTTGTTCTAAGTTCAGTGAATTTTGTTTCTCTCTAGTTGGTGTAATTTTCCTAAAAGTGCAGCTAGAAATGAATCCTTGGTGTTAGGTTGGTTTTCCCCCCTCCTCCCCCAGCATCTCTGAAATAGATGAATATTTACTTAGACAGGTCATTGTCTCTGAGGTTCTAATATTAGCTCTTCATTTTAGGAAATGGATTGCATCTGCCTCCCTTATATAAACAAATAACTCTTTCTGAAAAGGTGTTGGGAGAGTATGTGTCATAAAATAAACTTATACTCATATGTGATGATCAATACATTATATATGATTAGTTTTGTTTCTGTCAATGTATCTGCTTGGCTTTTAAAAATTTCTAACACATGCAGTCCTCACTGGTGTTCTGATGTTACTGCTTCAAAAATCTGTACTTGAAGATGACAACTTGCCTCTATTAGTTTAAATAAATTGCTGTGTTTCCAAGTGTATCCAAAATGGCATATAGAACCTCCAACTCAAAATAAAGAAATCCTACATAGATAGCTTCCTTTTTATTCTAGAATTACATCCAGTTAAAGTTAGATTCTTGCAGTATCCTTATTTTCTGCTGTGCTTTCTCATTTTGGCAGTTTCTTTTATTAGCTTGCTTATTTTATGTTGGATTTTATTCATAAAAGGAAAGCAGTTTTAATGTTAGCTGAGCATACTATTTAGAAATTCATAAAGCTGTAGATGAATTTTAAATTTTATGCAAGGGTTCACAGAAATCTAAACGACTTCTGAGAGATATTAAAGATTAAGTTGTGTACATCCTTTTGGTTTGCAAGTCAGCTGTTGGGTATGGCTCTCTTGCTCTTTTTAAAATAAAATTAAATCATGATCTCCTTCTCTTGCATATATTTGAAAAATGTCATTGATCTTTTAGTTGGCATCCTCAGCTGTTCTACTGGCTGCTGGCAAAATTGCAGGTTGTTTTATTTAGGATCTCCCTCTAGTGGATCTGCTGGAGCGAGGCACCACTAAGCTGACAGGGAGGGGCTTTTTGTCCTTCGGATGAGTTCAGAATGCAGAGTGAAAATCTCTGAAGTTAAGAGTAAAGGCTCTACTGCAAGTGGCAGCTTTCTGCTAAAAACACAGTGCAGATTTGTCTCAAAGAATTCAGAAGCAATGGCTTCTTATCAGTGAAACTGCTGCAAATGCTCTGCAGATTTAGGATTTTTTCCTCCCCCTGAGTTACAGGACTGATCAAATGAATGTCCTAACTTCTCAAATGGTTGAACTCATTATTTCAATAAATGTCAAAGTGTTTTAGCTCTGTTCTGGTTTGACTGATTGTATTAGCTAACCCTATTTTCCTGCTAGCTAGTTGGGCAGATTGTAGGCAACCTGCAAATCCAGAAAAGGACAACACAGGGCTGCATTTTGTCCTGGAATTTTAAAGAATTAAATACTGTAGATTCCTGCCCCACGCTATTTCAGAAATGCATTAAAAGGGAACCAAGGTTTTTTTCTGACGCTCATTTGGGAAAATTTTGAAAGACTTGCTACTCATTACATTAAATAACTGTTTGATGTGGCCAAAAGTGACACCTTCATCTAATGACAAGTGCGTGTCATCAAGTTTAAGAGGTCAAATGAAGAGGATTTCTGGCTCTAAGGCTGTATGCAATGTGTTCAGATATTCAGTAATTGGTCTTGTCTAGAGATGATGGTGTGCTGCAAAGGTTTTGCATTGCATTACAAAGAAAATTTTAATATCTGCATTAAGTAGGGCTCATTGTTGCAATCAAAGTTGCTCTGAAATAAGAGAGAAGCTTCAGTGAAGGGAAATTAGACGGCTGAGAATTCTCTGATGTGTGAGACAATGGATTATTTCTTTGAAGGAATAAGGTCACGTAAGGGAAGCTCGTGGGGAGGAACAAAGGAGTATCATACCCAGTTTTGCTGCAAAAAGCACCTTCTAGTTCAGCTGGAATCGGTGCTGCTTTGTGTGGCATCTGTCTTCAGCCTCAGGAAAGCCTCACTGAGAGAATAGGAAACTAAGTGTGAGGTTTTTAGATGTGTAATTTGCATCTGAGGAGGTCCTCGGAGTTGTTTGTTGCAGAAGATGAAAGTGGCAAAAGAGCTGAAGGAAGGATGTTGCAACAGTAAATAAGTCTATTTTAATTCTTTCTAATAGAATTACGTAGATGTAAGATTTGTGATGTTTTTTGTACTAATATGTAGCAGTTATGTGTTGGTTCTTGAAAAGGTTTTGGAGTGTTCTGAATATAAAGGAAAGGTCAGGATGGGCTTCAGTGAATCTGTTCTAGTACTGCCTTAGATCACAGTTTAATTCATAGGAAAATGGGGAGCAAGAAAAAGAAACAGGGGGGTTTTTTTGTTTCCAATATCTCATTATTTTGTTCTTCTGACCTTGGAGGGGAAAAAGCCCCTGTGGTTCAAGTTTTTTGAATTCCTCTTGAATGAGTAACTCTAGAAGTTAGGTTGTCCAGTTATTAAACAAACAAATCTTTATTCACAGCTGTATATTGATGTGCAGTCCTTTCTCTTCCAGCAGGGATAGGTAATTAAATCCTTACTGATAGGGGAATGCACTCAAATAATGGATTGAATAATTTAATATCTTTGGGAAATGCAAACTGCAACAAAAATTGGGGTTGCCTAATTAGAATATATAGAGAGACTACAGAAGACTGAAGTAAAAAGAGTATATGTGGAGCTTAGGGGGTGCTTTTCTTTGTACTGTTTTGGTTCATATCATGCTAAAACTTGTTTTGGGAGAAGAAGAATTCTACAGCAGTGAAGTAATTATGTTGTACCTGTACTCTTAGCAAGCCTTTGGAACAGGCTGTCAGCACTCCCTGTCAGAACAGGAGTAACATGATGGTATTTTTTTTTACCTGTGTTGTCAAAAATTGGATAAATCTCTGGTCTTGCTAGCAAGATTTTTCCGTTCCTTTTAAATGTGGGATTGATTAAATAATGATTAATTTTTTTTAGGTCATTACTAGGTGTTTATAATAGCTAATACTGATTAGGTAATCCTGATGTATGTGCCAAAATGCTGACCCTGCATGAAGTTCTACCTGTTTATTGGACAGAGTACTTCCTCTTCATTGTAATTGCACATAAGATAATTGAAAGCATCATCAGTGTTAGTTGTGGTGTTTGGAAGTGAGGGGAGGGTTGCTAAGTTTTCAGAGTTATACAGAGTTTTAAGGGTTGCCCATATCGTGTTTCTAATTTTTTTTTGTTATTCAGAATTAGTGTTGTATCATGCGAAAGCATTAAATTTTAGGTGAACAGCCTGAAGAATTTAACTAAAATCTGTTAGCTGGTCTAAACTGCATGGAAAATATAAATAGAAATACATGAATTTATGGATAAAATTTTGTTTAATAAACATAGAGGAATGTCAGCATATTTTACTGTTGAGGATTTATAGTGTTGTCTTTAAAAATATTATCAGTAGAAGTTGTAGATAGATTAAATCTGCCTTTTGGGAGCAGGGTGTTTTCATAAAAGTAATGAAGACAGTTATGAAATACACCTTGGTTAAGCTCATTTCTGTAGTATTATAACAAATAATGACAGTCATCACCTGTAATACTGCTATTTAAACAAATTGACACAGCTAAGGGTGGAAGGGGAGTTATAAATATCCCACAGTAGATGGTATTGATGTATTTAACTTCAGTACTTGCTCCTTTAATTTTATGATATTGCAGTTCCATCAAGCAGCCATAGTTCCCTGCTGGGAAAGCTCCATGGAAGGATGGCAGAGGGAAACTGGGAGCTGCTGAGGTCCTGCAGCACATTGGTGCTGAGCCAAGCCTGGCTCCCAGGTTATCAGTGCCTGGTTTCCAAGGCACTGCTGGCACTGATAGGGGGCTCTGCTGGCACTGATAGGAGGCTTACCTCTACTTAAATTCATGACTGTTTTAGTGAATAGTTTCGTTACTCTTGTTCCCTTTTATTACTTGATCAAATTAAGAGAGCTTGTGGAGTTAAGTGGAAAGAGTACTTTAAGTTTGGAGTGATGAGTAACTTAGCTAAAGGTAACTGAGTGAGGAAGTAGGTGTTGGAAGGAAAGGGAAGTCTTGGCTGGAAGATGATTCACCCAAACAGAAGTACTAGAGAAAATTTTGTCACTAGTTAATGCCCTTTTTTTTGGCCATCATAGTCTTGCATATAAACCCATAACACGTCCAGGGCTCGAGGAGTGATGTGGGTTTGGTTCTGCTGAAGGCTGGTTAGCAAATCAACCCAGCCTTTGTTCTGGCATGGCCTGGAGCAAGACAGGCTCTGAATGGAAAAAGGAGCTGGAGACACGTGAAAGAGGGATACTTCACCATAGTTGCTCTTATTGCTTCCTGCACAGATCTCTGAAAAGCCTGTTTTCCATTCATTCAGAAAACCTTTAACCATTTAGTAAAACACCCTTTTTTTTTTAGTAAGTTCTTATATACCCTAACAAAAATACATCTTTTTGGTTGTAGCTTTGAACTCTTGCCTGAGATGTGGGCTTTGCTTAGTAGGAGTATTCAAACTGTCCTTAAAGAAAATATTTTCTAAAGATTGTAATTAGTTTATATCATATACCTGTATAAATAAATTCACTGTCCACTTTCAGTCTTTGGAAAGACTTCTAAAAGACAAGTCATATTTTGATTTGGGTATCAGACTGTGTAATTGGAACACTGCTTAGTTTTGGCACTAGCATACTGAGAAGTGAAAGAGTGGAAATTCTTAGTTACTGAGTTGTTTATATAAACAATTTCTCTGGGGAGAAAATGGAGATCTTCATTCACCTCAACTTAAAATTCTTGCATGTGATAGTTGACCAGCTTTACTAGATTTATTCAAAAATTAGGGCTTATCTTTTACTGCTGTACTCTTAAGTATAGTAATTGCAGGAGTGAGGTTTTCTGTGTATTTTTGCCTTCTTGAATTAGGGCATGTGGGGTTCTGAGGAAGATTTCATGTGATCTGGCTGTCCCTGGTCCCCCCCAAATCCCATTTTATGCATCCTTATGTTACCAGCTCCCAAGCAAGCCTGTCCAGCCAAATGAAAGCACACACTGTAGTGTGTGTATAACTTGCAGGACATGTGTTGTGCCAATCTTGAACAGCTGATGCTTGGGGCTTTTTAGGGCTATAGGAATGTGGTATTTTCAATATCAGCCAGTGTCAACACTGATAACCTACAGTGCAGCTGGCATTAAAAGAAGTGGGGTGGGGTGTGGTGTGACACTCCAAAACAGAGAAGGTAGCTGAAAGAGTGAAAACAAAAGGCAATGAGGACAAACCATGTGTTTGCTTCCCCAGCTTGCCAGTTATGCTTTCATAGGTTTGTGCAGCTGAAACTGGTTGGGCTTTTGAATAGAGATACAAGGTAACCAGTCAATTTGGGCTGAAAAGTTAAGGAGTTTGATGAACTGTAAATCTGGTTGTGGTTTAAAAGGGTGATGTTGGGGATGTTGATGCCACCATAATTGTCTGTGTTACTGCATGAAGGACCAGGTCTAGCTGTCATCTAGCTGGTGGAAATGCTTAATGCAGGCTTTTTCCCCTGGCATTTTTGATGTGCTAGATTTTCAGTCCATCTCTCACCACACAGTTGCCTGAACTATTGTAGGGGAAGAGTGATCCAAAGGTGAGAATAAGCTGAAAAACAGAAAGCACTGAAATTGGAATGGCTGCTGAACAAATTAGTATGAAATTATATCCTCTGTTTGTCAGAATGTGCTGCAGAGTGCACCATCTGTGCTTTTTTAGAAAAAGAGAGATGTTAGGTTTTCTTTAAAACTCAGAATGAATAGACCATTCAGCCTCATCTCTCACTTGGCTTATATTGGCTTCTGAAGATAAAGTGATCCTGTAGGAGGATCAGAGTTCTTTTCTAGGCGGTATCTGAGTATTTCTCGTGGGGGTTGATGTTTCTGAGGTACCCTGAAGTGTTCAAATGCCTCTGAGAGAGGTTTTTATTAGCTAGTTCCTGTTTATTTAATACACCACCTGTCCTGCTACCCAGGCAGTTGTATTTTAGCAATGAAGTGGTAGTCTTGGCTTGCTGTAATAAACCTTCTAGGATAAAACATACTTTTCCTCTGGCATGTACCTCTGACTTCTAATGTTCATTAGCAGGGTGGCTGCAGAGGGGGGTTTCCTGAGAAAACAGGGTGGATGACTTCAGAGCTGAACTTCCCTTTCTTGAAAACCTTTGGTGTACTCAGGCTGCATTTCCTTGAGGAAAAAATGTATAAGAAGTACTGGAAGCATCAGGTTAATTGCCAGCAGGTGATTCTGTTCTGTCTCCTGTGTGCATGGCTATGAAAGAAGCCCATCAGTAGTGTAGGTTGGCCAAGCTAAAGCTGACTTGGCTTGCTCATATTTGCCTTGTGCAGAATTGATGGATAACATGGTTTTCTGAAGGACAGTGCTCTGGAACAAAGTTTGAGACTACAAGAACATGTTCTCTCTTAGCTAGGTGTGTTGGAAGAGTCAGGGCACGTGAAGCTTGGTATTTGCTCTCTGGAGGCGTTGGCTAAAGAAGGACTAAGGTAGAAAGGTTAAAGAGTGGTGGTCTACATCCAGCTACTGCAGCATAATACCTTCCAAAAAAACCTGTTGAATACTCGTAAAGATTAAATTGGTGGAAGCTTGAACTTTTCATTTTTACTGCATTTGCAGTACAAAATAGTTCTGGTTGGTATACGGACACATGGTGACCATTTCTTTTTATTTTTGTTCATCGTTAATTTTTAGGTCAGCATGTTTAATTTTGAGGATTTCATCACATATCTGATACTTCAAGTGTTGCTTGCAGTTTGCGGCTCCAGCTGTGAGCCTTGACTTACTCCAAGTGTTCTGTTGGGCATGGCAAGCAGTAGTGGTGGTGTTTATAGCACCTTTAACTGCTGCTGGATTTTGTCTACTTGTAAAAGTCCATGAAAGGCTGCATCCTTGTGCAGGCAGCAAATAGCCCAGCAGTCATGCTGCAGCAGCCAGCTGCAGTCATGACTTAATGGGCATTACAGCTTTCCACCTGTCACACAGGGCACAGGAGAGGAGGACATGCGTCTTACACAAGTTTTAAAGCAGAAAAGTTTTCCAGATGAGCCACGTGGCAGATGTTTCTCTTTAATGATAATTTAATAATAAATTTATCATTGCAGTTAAATGGTTTGCATTTAAAATACTATAGGTTTTATACCTGTGGGTGTCTCTTGGAGATACCCAAGCAGAAATAGTACATCCCAAGCAGCATCCAGCCATTAGGTATAAGGGCCTAATGCTTACTGAAAGAATAACTAAGGAAGACACCACCTCTGCAGTACATTGCCTGCTTTTGTCTTCCACAATTAAGTTCCATTGCTTTTTGTAATTGTAGGGTAAACAGATACTGTACACTTCTATAATTTTCACAATTAAAGGTCACAGTGGACTCAATACTGTGGCATTCTGAGCCACAGTAGGGCTTTTTTTGTAGGGCTTTTAAACAAGGCACTTGTTTGCTGTGTCTCAAGCAAATTGCCTGTCTTTGTGTCAGTGTATCACACATGGTCTTTTTATGGGTTTGGGGGATTTTCACAAGTTCAGATAGGAAAAAATTTTACATTTTGATATTTGAGCATAACTAACTAGTTTGGTGGAATATCTGTGAGAAATTACTACTTTGCTCTTGGACATTTTCAAAACTTGACGTTTTAATTGATTTTAATTCTTGTTTCTTATAAATTTAATTACCTTGAGCATAGCTATAGTCTAAATAATTTCCTGTATTACTGGCTGACAGCAGCAATGCATTCATGGTCTCCTGTATTCCATTCCACACTTCGTTGTTCTTCACTTCTTTTTACACAGTTTTGTGCTGTAAATGCATTTGTGATTAAAATGGTAAAGTTTTTTTTTGTTTCAAGGATGTAGCTCTCATATAGACAATTACTTGAAAGTTGTGTGGTTCAGAATTTCCCTTCAGTAAAGGCTGAAGATGATTTTGCATGACCTTCTCTTTTGCATCCCTTATGCTTAGCACAATTCACAGATTTCATATTTGTTATATACCCCCATTCCTTTGGACATAATACTTATCTATGCAAAAAAGATCTTTGATCCAAGTTGATGACCTGAAATCTGAGTCAATGTAGAAACATGCTTTATCTTCCTTCTCTCGATGTGTTGATACAGTTCTGATGTTTTTTTCCTGTTCTTTTGTTTTTTCCTTTTTCTGTTTTCTCCCCCTTTTCCAGTGTTCTATTTAGGTGAGTGTTTTAATTTTTTGAGCCTTTCCTGCTCCTCTAAGAGTACTTGTTCATTGTTTTAAGAAAAATTCAGACTTGGAGTGCTTTTCAAAGCTTTTGTCAAATTCCATCTTATAGAAAGTTTGTTTTGCATTTCTGTGAGACCTTTCCATCCATGTGAAATAAATTCATTCTGCAGATGTGTGAGGTAACATCGTACATGCGTGAGGTTGCAGTTTTTATTTGCTGCATTATGTTGTTGAGCTTGTTTGGCTTAAAAAGCAGAAGTGAGCACTTCTTAAAATGTTGTGTGATGGCTGGCCTTTTTTCTTGATTTTGTGCTTTTTTGGCATGGTAAAAATTCAAACCATTAATTTATGATCTGTCTTTGCTCTTAGGTCCTACATTGCCTCGACAGAATTCACAGCTTCCCTCTCAAGTACAAAATGGTCCATCACAAGAAGAAATGGAAATCCAGAGAAGGTATGGTATTAAAAGTGAACAGCTGTTCAGTTCAAGGAAGTGCTAACTCTTAATGAGGAGAAAATAAATGTCAAGGACTTGGAATTGCTCTCCTGCATGAGGGCAGCACAGTTTTCATTAGTGCTGCTCTGTAAAAACTTTGTCACTAGGTCCCTTGTTCATGCTCTCCACCCATTCAAACAATGCCATTGAAATTGGCATGCCAGGAAAGAGCTGAAGATCAGAGTGGAAGCCTTGGGAGAGTTCACTGTTGTCAATTTCAACCAGGCTAATTAATTTTCCAGTGACTGTTGTGTGTTCAGTTTTTGACAATGAAAAAAGCAGCAAGTGAGGAAGGAAGTTTCAGAAGCTGAGAGTTGAGTCATCACAAATGACAGGGTTTTTGTCCTGAATGTGGATGTACTAGATCAGAGCATTCTATTGGAAATCTTGTTTGCCTTTACACTGTATCCTTTAGCAAAAAACCCTTAATTTTCTGCTTTTAGTATATAAATTGATGGAGCCTCTAGCAGTTTAAATTTCAACTGGAGCAGTGCTAGTTATGTCTGTGCTGCCCTCAATGACTGGTCTGTTCCCCTGGTGTTCACCAGTTTGTGCTTCCTCCAAGCTAAGCTGTTCCATTCAATTTCTGTCCCTGTGGGATATTTTTTCAGACCTATAGCATTTCAAATATGCAGGGCTTTTTCCCATTCCTTTTAATAATCATTATGTATTGATGAAGTGCCCAATTTCTACAAACTGTGGTTGCCATATTCCCACTTCTGTTTCGTGGCAATATGGGGGGTTGCTGTAGGGTGAGTGTCTAGGCTATGGGTGTATGACATGGGAAAGTCTTGCAGGGCTAAGTGAAAACAGTAAGACCTTGGGCTGTCCCAAGCTCACTGCCTGTGCTGCAATCCTGGATTATTTTACCATCAAAATACTCCCAGGAGATTAGCTGTTCCCTTCCTGAAGGGATGCTGGGAATGATTTAGGTCACATGCAGGACAGATACAGGGAACAGGAGCCTTGAATAAATGGGAGGTGGTCCAGAATGATGGTGTAAATGCACCTAATATCTTTTTGTGCTAACTGGGAGAATGCTTAAAAATGTTGGGTCTAATTAGCACTCAAGTTTTTTTCTGTTTTGCTATTCAGAAATTAGTTTGTTTATGGAAAGGTGAGCAGAACCAGATTGCCAATTTAGGAGTAATTCATTTGGCAAACAAGCTATATATGTTGAACGAAGGGTTGACATCAAAATTGGTCATACTTGTTTGTCTCTTCTGTGTGTTCCTAAATCTCAGCAGGAATCACTTAATCTGAAAGTTACCTTGTTTAAAAAACAAATAGCAAGAAGCTCATTACAAATTTGCCTGTTTGATGTGTTTTATGTACAAGTTTGCTGTCACGATAAAAGTCTTTTATGTCACTTCTTTTGACAGACTTTTAAAAAGCCTTTTTTCTTTTGATATTTTTTCTGTCCTATATTGGTGGCTTTTAGTATTTTTATTTGCGGTCTGTTCCTTTAGAAGGCTGAATTATTTGAAATTGAATGCTGAAATACTTTTGAGGGAAGCATTGTAGATTGGCATCTCCTCAGAAAAAAAGTGCTGTGCCATATTAAGAGCACTGAAAGTCTCTTGAAATTTTTGGTATGTGAAGGACATCCTATCAGATGGCATTCTTCTGGCTTGGTTTTTTAGATCAGTGTGCTCTACTTGTTTCCTTTTAATGCAATGTCCTCTTTGAAGTCTGGTTCTGTGTTTGTTTTGTTTTTCCCTGAAACAAGGATGGAGCACTGGAATGAGTGTTTACTATGCTGCTAGACAAATTGTCCATGGAAAGACTATTGCTGTTGTGTCATTAAGCTTAAGAACATGTAACTTTGTTAAAACATTTCACAAATGCTTCTTCAGTCTCATTACTTCTGTAACTACATGGTTATAATAAAGTTCAATTAACTCTAAGCTAGAACTTCTCTTCTGTAGTAGCTGTCTTGCAGCTTTCAGACTGTAAGAACAAGAGTTACTACCATAATGTAGAGAGTAGTAAATAGTTGGGAAGAAAAGGTTTAAGTATATATTGCTTTTAACATATCTACAAGTGACATTTCCAATCTCAGTAAAGGGTAAAGGCAGTGTGGGCAGACCTGAATCCTGTGGGGAGCAGTAAGACTACAGGGAATGCATGAAATGGGAATAAATGTTACTGCGTGGGAAGGAACATGGGGTTTGTGATGGATCAGGAGAAAGGCTTTGCCAAGTCTATGGCTTGTGGAATGTGTGTCTGTTGGGCGGGGATTTTCTTTAAAAATGGCTTGGTAATAGTTGTCTTTGAGTTCTGCTCTCATATCCCTCCTTTTAGGTGTACCTGGATTTAGTAGTGTGTAACTGACTCCCATGTTAAGTGCAGGAAAATGTTTTTAAAATTATTCTAAGCTGGAGAAAAATATCTGCTTGCATGGAAATTAAAGTTGAAAAAAGGACCCTGTGGGGGTCTGGTCCAACCCTCTGCTCAGAGAAGGACTAATTTCAAAGTTAAATTATGTGTCTTGGAGCTTCAGGGTTTTGCTAGGCAGAAATAGAAACATTTCTTCAGAAATGTTTTGCTGAAGGACTGACTAGTGAAGAGTGGCATAATAGAGAGAGCTCTTCAATGGCTCTGATGTTTTCCTTTGTTTTCATAACCCATGTTCAGGAATCTTGGGAAAATTGGGAATTGGAAGAGTGAAATTAGTTCACAGCCAGCAGAAGTACATGAATTTGGTTCAAAGGTTTTTCTCTATTTTAGAAAGGATTTAGATGGCCTCACATTTTGGTTAAAAGTGCTAAAGTACTAATACTGCTTTGTTTATTTTGCTGCAGAGCTTCATACTTGAATATTTGTATTGCTTACTGTGCAATGCAAAAACCAAGTGATATGATTTCTAAGGCTGCTAGGACCAGATGTGCCATCTGAAACACTGAGGTTTTTATGAGGCCAAGATTACACATAAGGTGTAATGAAATAATTTTTTCTGGTGAATTGATAATTTTGTTACTGTCTTTTAAGAAACTGTAACACATGGCGGATGCTTTCTGTCTCAGGGAGTGCTTGAAGCTAGCTGTAATTTTCCTTAACTTGCACTTACTTATGCACAGTAATAGCTAGCTTCAAAACACTCCAGCTTCCATTTTTGATCCTCCAAACTGAAGGGATATTTTGTTCTGTGGCTTGTTTTTCATGTTGTCAGAATGGTGCCCAGGCGGTGTTTGTGAATTCCACTGATTGATAAAGAGCCAGCTTCAGTTGACATACGTATTTGTTAATAACTTCAGAGTTACCTAATGCCAAAGACCATTTTAAAATACAGCATTAGTTCATGGCATGCCTGTGTGTGCTACTCGTGCATGTAAATTTACCTTCTCTCCCCTCTCTCTTCTATGTAATAAATACATTGTCAGGAATATGAGTCACTGAGTTGGTATCTAATATGACACTTGGGAATGTAATGAGTTAATGTTTATAAATAACTTCAAAATGGTCACTGCTTCATAAATAAAGAGACCAGGGAGCTCCAGGAACAGAGGATCTGTACAGATAGTAGGGAATGATGAGAGTGTACAAGCCGCCTACTGTCCTTCAGGGACGTCATGGACCAAAACTTGACCGAATTCTTTCGTAAGTACTCGGAAACGTTACAAGCTTGCAAAACGCAACAGCAGAATATTAGGAGGGATTGTAATTATTAAATACTTTATTTGGGATGATACTGTTGAAGAAAACGTAGGGTGTGCCTGTGTTGGAATTTAGTATTGATATTGGTGTGGTTTTCATAAATCCTGTGGAAGGATGCTTAGTTTAAGTGCAAATTCAGAGACTGTCAAATGTGGCAGTTTCTTATTTACTAAGAGACTCGAAGGCAGGGTTTTTATTTTACAGATAAAAACAATTTTTTTCTGAATTTTGCTAATTTTATTTTTTAACTGCAGTGAAATATTTTTCTCCCTATAAATTGGTAATTATTACATACTCCTGAGCTGTTTTGAAAACATAGGTAGAAATGCTAAGAGAAAAAAACTTGCATCCTGCAATTCAGCATCAATGTAGCTATTATAGTTCAAAGGAATGAAAGATTGCTCATGGCCGTGTGTCCCTGGTAGCCTTGTTTCTACTGATTTCCCACAGCCTGCAACTTTTCCCTAGTTAGTGGCCAGATGTACAGCTTCCAGTTTTTGTTTGCTTCTGAAATCATGCCATTTATCTAACAGCTTCTTTCAAGGAAGTAAGATTTCTTTAAAAGCTATATGGATTGATTAGATTATAACTGAGCATATAACAGCTCTAATCTGAGGCACACATGAACATAGTGGAGTCGTTGGCTTTTTGGTTCAGGGTTTGAGAGATCAGTAGAATCCACTCATATGATTATACTGTTTATTGTTTGTGCATAGACATGGTTTAGATGGAATCAAAAGGGGGTTGTTGTTTTTTTGCTTGGGTTTTATTTTAGCCTGTCTCATTTTCTTTTCATTTGTAGTAAAGTTTTCAGAGACCTAGCTGGCTTTATGGATAGATGTAATGGGTGCTGTGTGGTTACAGCATAATTGTAGATACTGGTAACATTGATCTTTTCAGAGGACTGAGAAGACCACTCTTCCAGTTAAGCAGTATTCAGATGACATCAATAAAATTGCTTTGAAATCTTTCAGTTTTGTGGATTTTTTTTCTGTTTATTGCAGAACATGAAATTGGAGTTAGAAGCTGTTCTACACTTTTCCAGATTTTTGGTTATTATGGCTCCCCTTGTATGAAATTGTGTTCCCACTGTACTCTGTAGAATACACTACTGAGAGGGAGTTGCCAATGAAAGTAGATTTTCCTACTGCTGAGATTCTTTTTTCTAAAATTCCATGAGTACAGGTGTCTTTCTGTGATCTAGCTTCTGCCAGGAAAGTTCATGTTCTGTTAGTTTGAGATAATATATTGAAAAGATGGAGATGAGGAAAATTAGGCTTCATGAGGTTTGATCCAAGAGCATTAATAGATCCCTTAGTCTGTTAGAATTCCTCTGTCTAATACATGTCAGGTTTCTAGTTGTCTCTTCATGTCTTTATCATGGTGACTGGCTACTAATTTTTGCTTGACTGATAAAGCCTAGTTCTTATTACTTCCAGCTTGTGCATTTTTAGCTTATAACATAAAAGCTTCTTCTTAAACCTTAAATCTCTTTTGATCAAGGAAATGAAAGCTTGTTAATTTGACTTTGCTAACAGATAAAACATAGAACAGTAAACTGGATCCAGACAGTATTTTCTTTGCAGGAGCAGAAAGGGTGTTCCTGGACCTTGGTAAAGCATTTGACAGATACCAAGAGAGAATTTCTTAGTTAATGTTGAAGGTAGGAGGATTGCTGCGGAAGTGTGAGGAGCACAAGAACAGGCATCAGTGCGCCAATGGGACCTGTAACAATCTAATTTGATTTGGTATTTTGCTGAACAAAGCAAGTCCTTGTTGCTGATGCTGAGTTGAGATACCTGAGAATGAAGGAGAACAGAAGGAGTTGGATGTTATTGCAGCATTTGATGATCAGAATAGAATGAGAGTTCATAATAGGTTTCCTGTTTTTAGAGGGGAAAACCACCAACCTGCAGACCACATTAATGTGCAGGGAAAATGAAATGGACATTGGAAGTGTTACATGCAATGGTGACTGATCAAGAGAAAGCTGCCTGAATATTGGAAATAGCTGCAAGGACCTAGATTTGTGCAGTGCTTCAAAATCATGATGCATGTAGTTCAATTACATGCCTTCATAATTTTGCATGGTGTAAAGTGTTAGATACAAATTTTAAAAAAACAAACCATAAGTTGAAACAGCCTCACCTCTCACTGCTGCTTAAAGAACCAAAGGCTCAGGGCACTGTTCAGAGTGGCAGTAATGGTCAGTTCCAGAGGATATACCTAAATCTCACAAACCTCTGCCCTTTAACAGTCAGACTTGGCAGATCTTTTGAGTCCCTGTTTCTTGCTCATTGTACCAAGCTGACTAAGTCTTGTCTGGGTTTCTCTGACACCATGTGCATTATGCTCAGGTAGAAGCTGTCCTGACTGTCAAGCACTTGACAGAAAATAAAGCTGACTTGTTAAGAGTTTTAAAGCAGGAGTTCAGTTTAGATAATGCAAAGTGAAGTTTATGCAGCTGAGATTGCTTAGGAAGATTCAAAGAGGTTAAATATTGATCACTTCTGCTGAGCTTATGTTATTGGTGCATCTGTGTACTTTTTATTTATGAAGATTCTCAGCCTCTGTGGAGGCTGCCTGTGTTTCATGTCAATACAGATTGCAAATTTCCAAGATGTGGATGTATTTTCTCTTTGTACATGAATTATGAAATTTGGGGGGTGGTGTGTGTTCATTCCATGGTACATAATGTGTAGGCACTGAGATATGTATTCAGTAGGTTTGCGTGACCGTAAAGGAGAGCGAGCTCTGTGGTAAATGCTGAATTTTGGAGTGGTGAATAAATATTTAATATTAAAGATGGAAGAGCAAGTTTAATGCTAGTACTCCATTTTGATTATTCAGATAAGTTCCTACAAATTTGAAGGGCTGTAACAGACACATTTTCCTGAACTTGTGTAGAAGATGATCAGAGCATTAAACTATTAAAAATCAAGCTAGGAGCTAAGTTCAAAATAATGTGTCAAAGCACTTTTTTTTCCCTGTTAGTAGTTTCAGAAGGCATAAAGTAGATTGGCTGTGTCTGTATCTGCTTCTGTTGATGTCCAGGCAGCGCATGCAGTTCCTGGTGATCACAAGGTAGCTGCTCTTGTGTAGAGGACAGCGTGCTTCAGATGGAGCTGAGGTCAGGCTGCATCTGGTGCTGGTGCCTGTGGCTCAGCCAGACATTGTGTAGCCTGTCTGTAGCCAGCTGCTGCTCTGTTTATTGCAGTGACTCAGTGGTGGGAGGAGGAGAACCATCATGTGAGATGTATTCTAGTAAGTAGTGACTGTTGGATTAGATAATGCTATCTGTGCCTACATGCTGGGGCTAACAGCATTTGAGAATAAAACTCAAAACATTGCTGTCTTGTTTGTTGCTCTGCAGTTGGAGGCAGGGTTGGAGGAGCTCAAGGCAGCCCCGAAAGCCTGGGTACACTGAGGCTTCAGGTGGAACAACTCAGTTGTATTGGATTGATGAGCCCAGCTTTAACTGTAGTTGATCTAATACATTTACTAATACATTTACTTTTAGAACATCAGCATGGTAGTTATTCCTAGATTTCTTGTCTTCAAAACTTTAAAAACCCCTAGTGAAGCACAGAAAGAAAGATACATAGGCTATTGAGTACTTAGAACCACGTTTGGTTTCTTACACTGCATGTCTTAATGGTAACTTTCAGAACAATAAGTGCAGAATATTACTGCAGTATTTGAAGGCAGCAATAGTCTGGCAACCTTCATGCTGCCTTCTGGGTGTCATCCTTGTGTCTCTCTTCTGCCACACCTTGTTGTTTTAGAAAAAGTAACAGCACGAGCAAGAAACTATTTTTCAAAAAAAGCAAGAACACCATGTGGGACACAGAAAAACTCCCCTCAGTTGTATTTTTTAAGTCCACATTGTGTTTTAATGACTCAAGTGATGGTTTTTGTTGTCTTCTTTCAGTACACATTAGTGATATTTTTTTTTCTCCCCCATTTGCCTTGTTTTTGTATCTTTAAGCAGACAAAACAGGGATAGTATTCATATTGATTTTTTTCTGAGCGATTTGATGCCCTGCTTTGACACAGTTTTTCTGCCAAGAAAGAATGCAATATGAAATTGGTGTGTTCATAAATGATGACTAACAGCTGTCAAATATAATGTATTATCTGCCTGCAGCTGACCTCTTCATTCAATGCAACAATTTCTTCAGTCAGGTCTGTTCCTCAAGATATTTTGTTTTCTGCAGGCTTTTTCTTGGATCTTTGTTTTCTACAGTGAGTTTTAAAATTAAATACTTCAAACAAGTTTCTGTTCATCTTGGAATGTCTATCACCTCAGTGCCTGCCGAATTCGGATGTGATACAAAGATGCCTTTGTACTGTTCATGGAAATACCTCTGTTTTTAATGTCTCTGGCTTTGTGACAAGAAGCCTTCCAGGTTCATGGCTGAACTCTGTTATTCAGGTTGATATATGGGCTTCTCAGTGCAGTTTCCTATCATCTTTTTGGGAAAAAATGTAATGGCTTGATCTCACAGCCAAGAGCAAGGCAAGCTAGTGGTAGAATCCTGAAGATTTATGTGAATGTACAGCACAACTTCCACTTGAGGAAGCAAGGTGACCTGCCAGAGCAGGCAGCTCTTTGCTTTTGCAAACTGTTTCAGCTCCGAATTCGTTATTCATAGTTCTTTTTTCTCTTGGTGCCCTTGTGACAGAAGCTCTAGGTTTTGACACAGTGGGAGTTTCTTCATGTTTCGAGGCATCCTTGCTCTGGTGGAAGGATTCTTCCCACAAATACAGTAACTGTGCTGCAGGTGACAAAGATACAGAGGCTTAGATGTGAAAAGTGTCCCAGGAAAGGACAGAGTCCCTCTGGCTATTAAGTCTGCTCTAAAACAGATCTAAAACAGAATATTGTTTTAGCAGTGCACACTGAAGTTTCTTAATCTAGTTGAGATCTTTGTCTTTTCTTCAACCTGTATGTTATTGGCCATATTTTAAGAGAATTAACTGAGGACTCCCTTCTTCTCATTGGCTATGTTGAGGTCTTCAGCAGAAGGACCAGAGGATATCACAGTCATTCACCTTCAGGAACAGGAGTTTAAAAACCCACCTGTTCCCTTCCCCTTCCCCAATACAGATCAAAAAATAATGGATAGTGTTAATTTTAGGTAGCTTCCTGGTTATCCATCACACACACTGGGTTTTGAATGAAGTGGTGCTACTTGCTAAATGGAAAGTGATCTCAGTGTGCATGTGGTGTTGGCTCATTTCATATAGTAACAGGAGCTGAGACAGCAGGACTTCTTAATTGTTATTCCTTTTTATCATCAAGAGCAAGCCAGGAAGGCTTTCTGTGTACCTGGGTAAGTAAATTAACTGCAATTGTGTTTTGCAGTTGTCATGTAGGAGAAATTCTAAACACTTTCACCATCACAGAATGTGGAGGGGTTTTCTTCAGCATGGATGCAACAGTGTGTGCTTAATTTTGCTCATTGCATTTTTTTTTCTCCATGTGCTATTTCAAGAATGTAGTCATGCTCCTGCCGCTTGACTGCCCAAAGAACTGCAGGATTAATGCTCATATTAAGTCACAAGTTAGTATTGTAAATATGATTCTTTCTTTATCCTCAGATGGTATCTCCTGGTATCTCCTTAACTGGACAAAAGTATAAGGGCAAGAGGGGAAATAATTTTAAAAGCTGATGCAGTATTAAAATAAACTAATTCACAACAGCACCACAAAAAAAAAAAAAAAAGCCTCCCCCAAAACACCCTAAAGTGAAGTTTCCCAACATGCTTTTGACACGAAGCTAATTAAAATCCACAAAGAAAGTGTCATGAATAGTCCCTGTGATAAAGCTAGCAGCTATTCTGAGATTCTGAAGGTGACTCTGAATCTAAACATGAGTAACAGTACCTTGTGTGTGACTGACATGTACAGCAGGCTCAGTTATTTAATGTAAATTAGCTCTTAGATTTAATAAGTTACACTTGTAAAATAGTTAGAATAATGACATTGTCTTTGCATAACAAGCATTTCACTACGAGACAGCTTTCTGGGACATTTTGAGTACCTCTTCAGCTTTTTCAAAAGTTGTCCTGGTGGCCAGATGTGCTTTCTAAGACTGAAGGATTTTCAGATACTGCTTTCACAGGGTTCTTGAACTACCAGTCTTGACATTCAGATGTACTTTAATTGATGTGTGATGACTCTCCTTAATCTACTAATGTTTTTGCCTAATATAATTTTGATCTCTGACAAAATTTTAAAATAAAGTTATGCTATTTAAGGCTAGCTAAACAAAACCAGAGGGATGTAATGCAAATTTTTTGAATAATCAAATGTAGTTTTAATCTTTTTTTAGCTACAGCTGTAACACTTGCTAAAATCTAGTGTGTAGTTTATGGAATTCTTCCTTGTTTATTAAGTTGTGTTAAAGCAACTTGATTGCATTACTGGCATACTAATCTTCTGACCTGTGCACATTGTGGTTTGCTATTCAAAAGGTTTATTAAACTTTTAAAATGACAGTAGAAATGTAGTGAGTTGTGAGATGTGGTTTCTTTTTTTCTTTGACAAAGGGATGCTTCAGTGACATGTAATGAGAAATTATTCTCAACAATGGTGTATTTAATCTCCTATGTGTAAGATATGCTTGCAAGGTATTTTGCTGCCCTCTCTTGGTAGAGTATTTGTATTGTAAGCAAAGTGCTTAACTTTGTTCCTGGCGAACAACTTTGTTCTGGTTTTATTCCTTATATTTTCTGAAGAAATGAAAAAAGGGGTTTCTTTTTTAAAAAAAAGTTAAATACTCCATCACTCAATATTTACTTAATAACGAGTACTTTGTTATTCAGGTCCTGTGTGCATAAAAGTGGTTATCTCACTGTCTTTCATCTAGATTTTACTCAGCCAATATAATTTGATAGTGTTCATTGCCAATTGAAATAATTTTTGCTTCAGACTAAGTTTAAACACTTGAATGCATTTTGTTATGACACAAACCCTTCTGGGCCAGGCTGAGCACCTGGAATACTTCCCTCTGCTTCTCTCCCATCCTCTGGGCATCCCTTGGTCCAACATCTGCATGATGGAATTTCTTTTCTAAATTATTTCCCATGGTTGGGTTTTTCCCCCCCCGTTGACTTTTTCCTACTCTTGGAATCACTCTAGAAGGAGTTCCATAGCTTATCTGCCTGATGGGCAGAGGTGCTCTTTTCTTTTGAGCTTTGCTCTCATTATTTGCATCAAATCTTTCCTCCCAGCTGTTGTGAAGGGGTGTCCTCATCAC
Organism: Toxostoma redivivum; assembly: GCA_013397375.1. Lineage (NCBI taxonomy): Eukaryota > Metazoa > Chordata > Aves > Passeriformes > Mimidae > Toxostoma > Toxostoma redivivum. The sequence goes on along the minus strand of VXBI01000068.1, from coordinate 938,184 downwards.
TCAGGATTCCCTACAGCTCCAGTTGTCTTTCCCAGAATGCAGAATTACAGCTTTCTAAATTATTTTAAATGGAAAGTGTTGGGTACATTTGATAAGTTTTCTGCTGCTCTTTGAATCTTTTCAGTTCTGCTGTTCCCCCTGTTTTGAGGTGGGAGCAGGGATGCAGCGATTGTAAAGCAGGATGGTGCAATTTCTGTATTGCTCTGTAATCCTTTCTTGATGTATAGCATCGAGTTGAGCTTTTTCAACAGGACACATTAATGAATGGATGTTGTTGTAACCCTAATACCTCACTCCTGAGTCCATAGGCAACTCAAAGTCCAGCGCTTTGTAAATTAATTTAGCAGATATTTCCCTCTCTCTGCCCTGCTTCACTTCAGTTGAGTTTTATTTGCCAATTTTATTCCCAGATTAGTTGGAATTAGAAGATCCATCAGTAATTTTTTATAATCAGCCATTGTCCTTGCTACCCTAAATAACTGAATATTATTGAGGTTTATGACAAGCACCTCGCTGTTTCTTTTCCAGGTTGCTTATGGAAATATGAAATGGCAGAGCTCTTGGTGTGGCTGACTACAAAACAGCCTTGGCAATGCTGCCCTTGTGTGAGGAGTGACCTATATTGAGCTTCTATTTCTGTAAAGAAATGAAGAACTTAAGCAAAAGAAATTTCCTGGCAGTTGCTTGATGTGATGTTAAACCCAGGGAATTGATATCTTCCAGTATTAGAAACTAAATATAATGTGGAATGTTTATGGTCCCAAATGCCATATCTGCATTTTAGGTTTAGGATGAACAGAGTGTACATTTCTAGGTAGAATATGCTCATTTCTGGCAAATGAATGCAAAAGAACGATGAAAATAAACAAAGCTGCTCTGGAGTCTGGCAGTGTTGTCTTCTGCTCTGAATAGCCTTTTAGATACAAACATGTGCATCTACCTCTCCTTCATGGAAAAAGATAATAATTTTAACATGACCAAGCTGAAGTTAGGCTTAAAAACCCTGTTTTCCTCTAACAGTGGATTTAATTTGGGGGGATGAGGGGGGAAGGGGAAGAACACATAGTCAAATTAGTTTTGTACAGTACAGAGCAAGCAAAAATGTAACATCAAATTTTTTCAATACCTCTTGGAGCTTAAATTTCTGTGGTTTATATTCTCTTAACATTTATAGAATTCCTCTACTGGTGCCAAATGTGCATAGTTTAATCACTAGACTTTTTAGTGGAATTCAGAGGCTAAAAATCAGTCATTTAACAAGCTGAGTTGCAGCTCTAATTTCATGGTGACTGGTCTTACAGCTTTGTTGAATGGCTGAGGGAAAAAATGGTAAAAGGGCAGAACTGATTTTTTTGCTTCTGATGGATAATGAGTTAAATAGTGAAAAAAAGGTCCTTTTGTTGTGCATAACTGGAACTTATTTGGTTATAGAAGTTATGAAATTTCAATATTTATCATTTTTGTTGTTTGTAAAGGAAAAACATTGTTCTGAAAATTGGATGGACTTCAATAGCAGTAGTTCATGGGCTGGAGTTTGCAGTTATGCTGGTATTTTCTAGGCATGAAAAGGAGTGAAACAGCTGAAATTCCCTTCCTTTTCAGAATTCAGTCCTTATGACTCTAATAGCTTTAGATAGTATCAGCATAGTATTGCCAATGACTGTCCAAATTGAATTGCCCAGTGGCACAGTATAGAAAATACACATCTGGTAGCTTGAGGTGTCAAAATTCAGATCTCCTCCTGCTTTCTAGTCAAGAGCTGGCTGTGCTTCGTGTTTGTTAAGAAGCTGTCATCAGTTTGCATCTGAAACGTGGCAGAAAAAATGTCTTGTGCTATATAGACAAGGTTTTCTTTCTAACTCTTAGGTTTTTTATTTTTTTTTTTTAAACAAGAATTCAAATAGAGAACATCAACTAGCAACATTTTCAGTGTTATGTACAAACAGGAATATACTGGTCACACCTGGGAGGAGGATCTGCCTAATTTTTATTTCAGCAGGGAGTTATTCCCAAGAGATGAAAAAGCTTTGAAAATCAAAAAGCTGTATTTTAATCAACTAAGAAGATGTATCTTTTAAAAAGTCCCAAAAAACCCTAAAGAAAATGTAAAACAAGTTGAGAATAAAGGATCAAAAAGGTGGTGTATAGCTCTTTCCACTGAATTTTTTTTTTCAGGAAAGTCCTTTCAGCCAACCCAGTGGCTTTGGCAGAGAGTTTTTGCAAGGTTTCTTCTTACCCTTAGGATATTTCCACTGCCTGCCTTTTACTTGTTTTCCTCCTCCTCATGTCTTCTCCCTCTCTGCTTTGCTTTGCAAAGACTCCCATGAGCTGGAAATCCTGCCAGCTCCCTGCAGTGTTTCCTTGGCTGCTGCACCCTGGGTTTTTTTAACCATGTCCAGTTTTCCTGTGCCTTCAGGGTGTTCTCGTGTTGTTGCCAGTTCAGCTGTGTGTTTGTGTCACTATGCAAGTGGGGATGGACACGTGCATTTTGATGCTTCTGTAAAATCTGGATAAATTCTACCTGACTCGTTAATCCAAAAACCATAATTTATTTGGGGGTGTTTCTTTTTTTAATGAATATTTGTGCTACTGCTATTTCACTGTACTTCTATTCACTGCTTTGAGTATAAAATACTGTGCAAAGAACAAATGTAACTCCATATCCCAAACTGGGAAGATTGTATCAGTTAGTAAATTAGCAGCATCAGCTTTCTATTCTTACCTCTTGAAGGCTGTCTCTCAGAATGTTCAATTAGTTAAGAGGAAATTGGATATGTGATTCTTTTTACTGTAAACATAATAAAACTATTATCCAGCTCAGAAAAATGGCATGTTAGAATTAAGACTTCCATGTAGGTACAAATGCTGCGCTTCTGTTCTCGCTGCTGCCAAGATTGTTGATTAGTTTATCTCCTTGTCCTTTTAACAGTTGCTTGATATTTTTGGTTTTCGCTTTGCAGCTTAGTCTCTTTCCTTTTTTTCACGATTGTAGACAGTTGCAAGAGCAACAGAGGCAGAAGGAGCTGGAACGGGAGAGGCTGGATCGTGAACGGATGGAACGGGAGAGGCTGGAGAGAGAGAGGCTAGAAAGGGAAAGACTGGAAAGAGAGCGCCTGGAGCAGGAGCAACTGGAGAGAGAACGGCAAGAAAGGGAGCGGCAAGAGCGCCTGGAAAGGGAGAGACAAGAGAAGGAGAGGCAGGACCGGGAGAGACTTGAACGGCTGGAACGGGAGAGGCAAGAAAGAGAACGGCAAGAACAGTTGGAAAGGGAACAGTTGGAATGGGAAAGAGAGAGAAGAATTTCAAATGCTGGTAAGAATTTCAAAACCTGAGCGTGTTCTACCACCAGACTGCTCTTTCTGTGTTTGGGTGATGGAGTGTGAGAGAACCAACAAATGGTAGTGAGTACAGCTGTGTAGCAACAGTCAGTATTTCAGGCTTCATTTTGCTGGAATTCCTTCCCTTTTTTTATGGCAATAAGTCCAAGAGCTTTGACTTTCCTGTCATAATTTTCCATTAATTCTGAAATAAATTTTTTTGCACTATTTGCTCACTCTTTTGCCATACTCTCTGATTGCATGGAAGAGCTTGAATAATTTTGGGCACCTCCAACATTGGTTAAAGTGTGATGAGTTAAATTTTCTGAATACCTTATCACTGTTTGCTCTATTCAATAAATGTATTGTCATTACATAAGTTGGAAAAAAACCCCTAAAAGGTATCAGGTTGAGTGTGTTAACATAGAAGGTATGTTCCTATATAAAGCAAAGTGATAGTGTGAGAAGTGCTTTTCAGTCTGAAGTCTTGCTTAATCTATCTTTGTAGTAACATTTCAGTGAAATGTGTCGTATGTGTTTGTAGATAAGATAATGCACTGCCTGCGGAAATGTATCCAGTGATAACTGGAAGCTTTCTCATTTTGGTAATATAATGGAACATTAGTCAAGTGTTTGGTTCTTCTTCAGTCTCAAACTCAATTTACATAAGTCAGATCATGGTGAAAGTCTAGGAATATTGTGTAAGTCATTTTAGAGCAGAGGATTTTATTGGTAGTTTTATTCCCAGTACTTTCAGTATTTGCTATGGAGCTTTTTCTGGGGAATAGAGAGATGACACTTGCTGCCTGTGGTAAGAGCTTTATTAGTGGAGTTGAAACAAACATTAAGATCAGTATATTTGCTTGCAGTTTGCAACCAAACAAGAAGATTAAAACTGGTAAAAGACTGATTGCTCAACCCTATATCTAATCCATCTCACAGATGGGATACGTTCTCTAGAACGTACTTATAAATTCAAATGTTGGCACAAAAAGAGTTGGTAAAATTTAAGAGCAGCTGTTGGTAATATGTAAAACTTTCCTAACAGTATTTTCACTTGTGCCTAATCCTCTGGTACTAACTGTAGTCTACATTTTTACGTTTTGTTTGAATGCTGGTTTTGTTGCTTCATTAGCTCCCTTTTTCTCTTTCTCCTTTTTTTATCCTGCCTTTGCTGCTGCTTTCCATCTTCTGTCCAGCTCCATCTTTCGACAACTCCCCGTATAGCACTCCACTTCCTGAATACTCCAGTTGCCAGCCTCCTTCAGCACCTCCTCCATCATATGCAAAAGCAGTCTCAGCGCCAATGGCAGAGGCCACACCGGAGTACGCTGTAGTGACTTCTGCACCACCGACTTCCACTCCCCCTACACCGCCTCTAAGGCACTCTGCATCACGTTTTGCTACATCCTTAGGCTCAGCTTTCCACCCTGTTCTCCCCCATTACGCTACGGTTCCTCGTCCGCTGAACAAAAGTTCTCGGCCCCCTTCTCCCGTCAGTGCCGCGGCGACTTTGCCTCCCAGCACAAAGCCCGCCGCCTGGTCCGTGCCCAGTTTCGCCCCCCTGCCCCCGTCTCCTCCAGTCATGATAAGCAGCCCACCAGGCAAAGCTACTGGCCCAAGACCTGTCCTCCCAGTGTCGGCTTCCAATGCGGTGACCCAAATGTCCACGTCTCCCACGGCTCCTAACGGGCTTCCTGAAAACCTGGCTTATCCGGTTCCTTCACCTTCTACCTCAGGTCCAACGCCGCCTCCGCCACCTCCTCCCCCACCACTGCCTTCCTTTCCACCTCTGTCACTCTCTGGACCTCAAGCTTCTCCTTCTCCCAACTCCCCGAATGCCTCGACTCCCTCATCCAAGCCTAGTGTTCTCCCTTCTCCCTCTGCAGCTACCCCTGCCTCTGTTGAGAACTCTCTAAACTCTGTGCTGGGAGACTCCTCTGCTTCTGAGCCAGTCTTGCAGGCAGCCTCTCAGCCGGTTGAAGCTCCGACCCAGCAGGGTAAGGCTTTCTGTTATTGCTACTAATGCCTAAGCAGGGCAGAGCCCCTGGCTGCCAAAGCCCCTGGCTGCCCCCAGGAAGTAACACAGTGCTTCCAAAGCTCCAGCAATTCTAATGCCAAACACCCTTTGGAAAACTGGGGTAAGGGAAATGGAAGAGCTCTGTGCCTAGGAGACGATGTTCTGTGGACTGTCATAAGTAAAATTCTGATCTCTTAAGAACTCAACTGTTAAGAACAGATTTTGTCAAATTCTTGCTTGGTAAACCCTGCACTGTTGGTTCATTTGGAAAATGGTGTTACCAGGTAGGATCATTAGTTTCCTAATGGCAGCCAACATAGAAGAGCATATGTGTGGCTTTGGATGTGTAAATGACCTTCAGTGAGGAATAATTCAAATTTAGAAAGTAGTGTGTGTCACCTATGGCATTTCTTTCTGGACAGTGGTTGTATTCTGATACATGACTGTGTGCACATACATATGTGTGTGTTTAGATACACACGTATATATTTATATGTGTGTATTTAGATATAGAGAGACAGGTCTTTAGAGTATTTTACCAGTGTAGCTAAGACAACTTTAGACAAAAAGTCTGATTAAGCAGGTGACTACCTTAATGAGCACTCCATCAATATGATAGAAATGCGTTTTACATGGTAGTACGTGTCTCTGTTAACCTGAATCTGCTTTTATATTGATTTAACAGATTTAGGTTGATTTAATAGATGTAGGGATTTGTACAGAACTCTGCAGTAGCTCTAAAGGTGTGGGCAGAGGGGCTCCTAGGGGATAAGCAGCCTGGTACAAGCCATGCAGAATGGACCCTGTTCACATCCTTGTCTGAAATGACGGTCTGAGCTGCTTTGGGATGGAGTGGGAATAGAATGAATGGCCTCACTTCTAGGATAGAATAGAAGTGTGCACTTAGACAGTGAGTGATGCCAAGAGGGTTTAACAGACTTCTAAGTTTCTGCAGTGGTTAGCAGAGTAGAAAACCAGGAAGACTCGTATGTGAAATTCCTGCCTTTAGAGATTAAGGTAGTTGTGCAGCATTTTTCCTGCCTTATGGCTGTTTGAGTGAGACAGAAGTAGGATCTGTGGAGGTGTGGAGCTGTTGTCTAAGTCAAAATTTCTTAAACTCTTCCTTTTATAAGAATAATAATAATACAGTGATCATCAGAATATTCTTTTTTCAAAGTACACCTTGTATTTGAATAACAGTATGAATTTAAAGAAGTAAAAGAATGATAGATGAAAAATAGAAGAGCTTCTTCCTATCAGCTTGAAACATGTCAGTCTTCTAACTCACTAATTAGTGTTTGCATTAAATTATAAAAATTGATTGCTGGAATTGTTTTAAAGGAAAGATTTACATACAGTTTAGAAATTAGCATTGGCGCTGGAACAGTTCAAGGGTTCAGATGTTAGTGCTTGTTAATACAATGAGATACTGTTTAGCACCATGTGAGCACACCCTGTTGTTCCTCCTGCTGCGATGCTCATGCCTGACTTGACTCTCTGCCTGTTTCCTGGTGTAAGGTTGTTCTTGGTTGCAGCACAGAACCTGACTGGAGGGGTTTCGTGTAAATGTCTCTGGAACTGTCTGATCTCTCACAGCATACTGTGTCATATTTTTAGGACATTGAATAAGAATGCTTCTCTCCTGCTGAAATTCAGTGTTTTCTTGCCCAGTATCTTACCAGTTTTAATGTCTCATACACTGAGCAAAAGAACCACCATTTCAATGAAAGCAAGACCCTTTGTTTTCTAAATCCTTAATGTCTTCTGTTTGTTTTCATTCTGACACTAGGTGTTGTCCAAGGACCACCTGCACCTCCTCCTCCACCTCCCCTGCCCCCTGGCCCAGCTCAGTCGTCGGTGGCAGCCCCACCTCCTCCTGGCCCCCCACCACCTCCTCCGCTCCCACCTTCGGGGCCGCCGCCACCACCACCACCGCCCCCTCCGCTGCCCAGCCAAGCTCCTCCCGTTCCCCTGCCCCCTCCTGCTCCCCCCCTGCCAGCCTCGGGCTTTTCTGCGGGGTTCGTGTCCGAAGATAATCGCCCTTTAACTGGACTAGCAGCTGCACTTGCCGGAGCCAAACTTAGGAAAGTCTCACGGGTAAATATAACTCTGGTTTCTTTTTCCGATTCCTGTCCCTGGCTCTAACCTTTGTTCAAGGTTAATAGCAGTATCAAGACATTTGGGGGAGGCTTAATTCATTAAGAAAAAAAAGGATGTGCTGCCAGCCCATGCTGTTCTTTATGCAGTTGTGTCTTTCTTGCATGTGAACTTAGCTGGTTTCACGAAGTCAGCTCTCATTCTGTTGGTGCATCTGCTGTCTTTTTGTGCACTCTGAAGGGTGAAGACTCCTCCAGTTCAAGTGGAGGAGGAGGAGGCTCTGCTTCATCCAAAACAGACGGTGGCCGTGGAAATGGACCCCTTCCCTTGGGAGGCAGTGGGTTGATGGAAGAAATGAGCGCCCTGCTGGCCAGGAGGTGAGGAGCTGTTCCTGCTCTGCTCCAGCTGCTTAGTCATCACACAGGTGGGATTTGGGCTGCCTGCTTGCAGCTGGCTGAGGATCAGATAGACAGCAGCTCGTGGTTGCTTTGAGAAGCTGATCATGTTTCATGAATAGCCATTTTTATTGGAGTGTAATCCAGTACTTCTGTGTAAGCCTTTGTGCAGCACTAGGGGAGGGCATGGAGACTTCAAATTGCACAATTGCTTTGGCAGGAGGGCTTTGCCTTTGAAGGTGTTTTTCTTAAAACACTAATTTTCATGAGGCTATGTAAGTTCTTTAATTGCAGTAAACAACATTCTTCCATCTTAAAGCCATGATGAGCTTGGTAACTTTTGTTTCTGCTTACAGGAGAAGAATTGCTGAAAAGGGATCAACAGAACCAGAGCAAAAAGAAGATAAGGCTGTGAGTTGAGAAGTTTATCTAATTCACATTACTCAATATAAGGACTATCAGAGAGATTCCAGTGGTGTACACGAGATTATTTATACTTTATTGTATCAATATGCACATAAATAATCACTACTTTGTGAAGTGCTAGCTCATTTTCTATATATAGTTGGGCAGAACCATTTTAAATATATATATAAAAACTGAGATACTTAAACCGTTGAGATTAATCCCTCCCTCCTCTCTCTGTATTCCCTCTGGTCTCCCTTTTTACCAGGAAGAATCAGAGTCTTCATCTTCTAAGGTTTCTTCAACAAGCACACCTGGTAAGTAGCTCAGGTTTGTGAAATCTGGGACTCTGTAATGCTAAAATCTAGTGACAAATCTCAGTCAGATCTGCTAAATTTTGGAGCCTGCCTCTTCTCCCATGATTATAGCCTGGAGTTTTGCTGTAGAATGGGTCCTGGTTCAGAAGATGATGGATAAAAAGAACATAAGTGAATAAAGTATGTAAGTGCAGAGTGTTGAAATTGTTTGCCCATGATCCTTCTACTGAAGAGGCAGTGTTTGGAGCTGTGTAGCCAACACCTCTGCTGCAGTCAGTAAGGAAAACTTACACATTCTGCATTGGCCAACAGGTATTGTCAGCATGCACATGCATTCATACTGTAAATTATCGTCTCTCAAGAGACACTTGCAAAAGGGAGAGGCTGTGCCATGTAACCCTGCAGTTTGTCATCCCAAAAAGCAGTGGAAGCAGAAGGGAAGTAAGTGCATAATGAATATACCAGCATTCAGTCTGTTCCAGCTTCCTCTGCTGATTGCTTGCCCGTGTGTATACTTCTCCTCTAGATGATTTAACCACTTGATGATGGTCTTAATATTGAAAACCAGTGCAGTAGTGTGAACAAAACCCAGGTGACACCTGGCTAGGGAATAAAAAGGAGTGCTAGGAGTTGTGTGTCCAGATGGAAATAACTGGCAAACTTAGTATTGAGATACAGGCACTAATCTAGAGAAGTCAGACTGCAAGGAAATAAATGACATCACACAAATCAAGTTTTCACACACACACCCCCTTTTTTTCCTCTTCTTTTAAGAGAATCTGCTTCATTCTGTTAAACAGAAAGGACATTAGCCTTAAGGAAAGTGAGTGCTTTTGGAACACTTCTGATAATACAGGCCCAAAAAGAAGGGAATTTAAACAAGTGGAAGTGGGTCCTTTAATTGGTGGTGATAAGAAGTCTCATCAAACCTGTTGAAAATGTCAAATGCATTTAGAATTTGACCATTCCATTCCAGCTGAGAAATTTTGTTCGTTTCTTGCTGTGAGATGCTCTGCTAATGCTGAGCCTCATCACTGGAACAGGTCTTTAAAGTGTTTTTTAAGAGGAATGTTTGGCATTCTTGAGCAAACTGCAGCCATAGCAGAAATTTCTCAGTGTTGCAGATAGAGCTAAAATCCTGCTGAAATAACTCCTATGGCAAGACAAGTCCTGAAGACTGATGTATAAAATTAAGTTTAAGGCTTATTACTAGCATAAGTAGCCTGTACTTGGATGGGTTACAGACTATGCATGCAGACTTCTGCAATTTAGATATTCACAGTATCCCACTGCATCCCAGGCATTTTCTGGTCAATACCAGACTCTAAAAGGGCCTTTCTGCCTCTCTGCTAAGCAATATGAAAGAAAGGGAGCAGACCAAACAAACTCCAAATCTAAAATGAAGACTGATTAGTGGCACACTCAAGTCCTGAGTAAGTAATGTTAGCAAGTAATAACAATCCACACTACAGAAAGGCTGTTTTAACTTGTGCAGATTATAAGGAATGAACCACCTTCTTTATTGTTGGTGAAAGATATTCTAATTGTATCAGGTTGTATCTACTGGTATGTCATTGAAACTGGCACTGAATTACTTTTCTATCATTAACAGTTTAGGAAAACTCCTTTAGCTTTAAAAACCTCTTCCTCAAATATTTGAAGCTGACTGGTTACAGAATTCCATGTTTCACAACTGAGGCAATCCAATACATATAGACAGACCTTCTTCCAGATGGATTAAGGAATAAAATGCCATTTACAATGTCTGGGAAACCAGTGAGACTTTAAGATGCTCTCACTTGATGCCTTCACAGGTGAATATTACAGGAGGTAGCTTAATATGAAAGAGCTAAAGCAGTGTAGTAAAAACACCAAGCAGCTGACTTGAGTAGCCAGATGCTTGAAGTTTCTTCACTTAAATTACACAGTGAATAGAAAAAGACAGTTTTTAATGTCCTCACTCTGTTTTCCAGAACTAACAAGAAAGCCTTGGGAAAGGACAAATACAGTGAATGGAAGCAAGTCACCTGTAATTTCCAGGTACTCCCCTCTTGTACCAGCTGCCTTTTCCTTACATTTGTTCTTGCTGCACATGTTGCTAAAGATACTGGACTGGAATAGTAAAGATCATCTTGATACTGTTAAAAGCAAAATGTATGGGTTTAAAATTGCTGCTGTGAAACGCTTTTAGCAGTTTTAAGTAGGAATAAAGAGTTACTTTTGGAGAATACTAATAAGTGAAATTTTTGACAGTAAAATCAAAAGTAGTACCCAAAAAAGTTTCTTTAACAATTGCTGGTGTATAACCTGAATTAATAAGGTGTATATTTGCCTACAGCAGTGTTTAATTCTTTATTTTGAAGTCTGAAATTTCCTGCAAGGTGAAACTAAATTCAGTGCTGCAGTTCACATATTCAGTAGTAAATCTAGAGAATAGGTGTTCTTTCTATTTCTCATAGAATGCCTATGTGGCTATTTAAGCCATCTTGGTAAGATTTGATTCTGTGACAATTTTCAGTAGCTCTTGTACCAATCTAAGAAAGTCCATCCTAAAGAAGTGTAGAAATATTTTACATCCTTCAGTGCATCAACCAGTCTTTGGTAACTTGTCAGCTGGAAATTTGGTGGGCAGGGATTGTTCTGGTAGGCATTTCAGTAAGTGAAATGGCTGCTTTAGTGATTTTTTTTTTTGGAGGTATGTTTAATTGTCATTTACTTTAAGCAGAAGACTTGTGGTTCACTTAGAATTCCTGTGTGTTGTGTACACAGAGGTTAAAGGGTTATGACCCCTGAAAATCTGAGAAAGTTACTGGAATTTCTTGAGAGAGAACAAAAGACCATGTCCAACTTAGGAATGCTGTGTTTGAAATTACTTGAATTCTCCTTAAAATTTGGCTGCTGGAAACAGTTATGGATGATCAGAGTATTAAAAACAATTGTTCTCTGAGTGGCCTAACTTGTAGTTGAGGTTGCCCTTGAGGTCTTCAGTTCTAAAATGCAGCACTGAACAATCTCAGTATCTTTCTCTCTCTTTTAGAATAAATCCTGGAGAGTTTCAGTTGTCTGCAGCCTTGGTTCTGGTTGCTTGCTTTGTTTTTTCTGAAAGCAGGTGCCGTTGGTGGTGATGTTCTCTCTGCTACACTGCCAGTGTAACAAAATACTCCATCACCTTTGGCCTTGACTTTCCCCTGCCCTCTTCCCCCTCCTCCCCAGTAGGTCTGACCTGCTTTAACCAAGATCTCTTGTGCTGATACCTTGATCTGCTTCAAAACGTGGCGTTGAGGGGGAACAGAAATAATTGGCGTGGGGAATCCTCCAGAGCATGTTAGAGTTCATATTGTGTAAGACAGTTGCTGATCTAGCCCTTTGGCTGTGGATACTTTCCTCAAATTGCTTATCCATAGGGTAAAGGGATTAATAAGTAGGGCAGCTCTCGCTATCTGACTCTTTTGGGGAGTCTGGAATGTTCTGAAGTCTTGATTCTACCTGCCCATACAGCAGCAGGTTCTTGTAAACTGTTTCATGCATCCAGTTTGTCTGATCTTTTTCATCTGGTGAAAATGCAGAGGTCGCTGAGGTCTGTTTAAAAATGTTTTCTGGCATAGAGGAGTACAGAAGATTTTTGAGATTTCTCTTAGTTGTATTGAGGCACTCTCTCCATCAAGCTTTTGTCTTCATTCATCTAGTGGAAAATGCACTGATAGAATTTAACTTGATGTGAGCTTCCCTGGGTATATACTCTAAAAGTACTTCCAAAATAAGAATTCTGTGTTTATTTAACATCAGTATTCTTTTCCAGTGCTGTCATAACCTGCTGGAAGGTGCCACAGCACATACTTTAGGCTTGCTGATAAAATTTTCTAGGCAGTGTTGATGGCTTGCTCTGCCAGGATGAGGAAAATTTCATGGAAAGTGTTAGAAGTCTCTCTTGAATAACCTTATCTTTTTCTTAATTCTCTACACTTGCCAACTTGCCAAGTCTCTCTCAGCAAGCAGTTTGTTAAACTAGCTTTGTTTGAGTGAGTTAGTTAAGGGGGGCTGCTGTTTGAAACAATAATACTGTGTTTGCCAGGAGGGGATTTCTTTCACCTGCTGGGGCTGAAGAGCCTGCTCCTGACCTCTGCAGGGAGGATGTGAGTCACTGACAGGGATTAAGCAAAGCACACTTAAGAAACTGCCAAGTCAGCAAAACTTTCTCTTCAGAGCTTCCACAGAGGTAGATGGTGTAGTTGTTGTTATTCAGAATGAATAAATATTTTAAAACAAGTTAGTGTCCTGTCTAAAATCAGGCCTTTTCTTTTCGTAGCAAACAGAAAAGACTTGAGCTGTGGGCTTTTAATATTTCCTGAAACATGCATGTAGAACTCTTGAATCTACTGAAACCCCATGGTGTTTAAGGTGCTAAAACTGAGCAAAATGAAGACCTGTTATAGCTTTTAAAGGTAGTGTTTCTCCCCCTAATAGACGGGAATCTCCATGGAAAAATCTGCTTGCTTCTGAAAACAGGTTCTATGATTCATTAAACAGGTATCATCCTGTTGGGATTTGAGACTTCCTAATAACCCCTTTGACCAGTTCAGGGTTGGGCTTTTTCTACATGGATTAGTAATCACCACATGCACCACCAGGTTTCTCCTCCACGTTTTTTTTGTCCAGTTGAGCCCACTTTTGGTCTGGTTAAAAGCAGATGGTGTCAAAGGCAAGCTGAGATGGCTTTAAGAGCCAGGTATGAATTCATATAAAATACTGCTTTTCTGGCAGACTTCACCTGCAAAGGTACAAATTCCTGCTGAATATGCCAGGATTTAGTGGACCATTTGCAGTGTTTAAAGAAGCAGGTTTTCAGAACTGTGAGTTTAGATACAGAGGAACAGGAATTAATTTTCTAGGTGTGTTTGCACATCTGCTTTTTGATGAAAGACTTTTTAAACATAAATTAATGTTTCTGTTTGGAAGATATTCACAAGTTAGTTGACATCATGTGGATTTTTTTGCTAAGTTTCACTCTCTAGTGGTCATAAAGTACTGACATTGAAACCCTTCAGATTTTGAGAGCTTTCCAGAGGTAAATGTGTTCCAGAGCCCCTCAGAATTACTGAATAAAATCCCAGCTTTGTTTTTCATGAAAGCACTCGTTGTGGTGATTACTTAATCTTTTTGTATGAAAAGTTCCCCTTTTAGCTACTTATCTTGGGTGGTGTATTCTGCATGTTGGCATGAATAAAACCTTTCCTTTGCATGCTTGATTGAAGGTGTGTTAGGGACTGTCAGGGTTGCCTCTCTGTCCTGTTAGGCAATGCTATGAAAAACCACACGGGAGAGCTCTTTAGCCACGTTGGGATCAAATGGCTGGGAAGATTTTATTCACTACATTTCAATAGTTAATGTTTTCCTAAATGACAACTGCATTCAGGCTGAAAAAGGAAAAAATTAGCATAATTTTTTACCATGAGGAGGAGCACAGCTAGATTTTCCTGAGATTAGAAATTATCTATTTTGCTAATGATAGTATTTCAGTATTTGAATTAAGAACGTCTTGAGTTTTAGAAAGCAAAAACGGGAGCACATTGTCAAGATTGAGAGGCAGCGTTCATAAAGCAGCTTTCCTCTGGAGATTTTTAACAGATAGCAGCAGTAGATAGTTATGGTGGGTAAAACTGACTTTTTGTTCTAAAAATAAGAAGAAAAAGAAACAAGCCAGTTTGTGTAGAGCTTTTCTTTGAAGTCATCTTACTAATACATTAAACTTCTAAGTAATTAAAAAAAAATTAAACTATACTATTGGTTGATTTTTTTTCCATTAAGGCAGGCACTAGCTGCCTGTTACCAATTGCCAGGAGCTGCATTTAAGAGGATTTTCTTCAGTCATGCTGGATAAATGCTGTCATGCCATAGCTGTATGGGAACAGAACTATAGTAATGGAAATTACCAGAAACTACATATGAACTATCTGAAAAACTCAGCTGTTCTGCATGGAGTAAGTCAGGGCTCGCAATTTCAGGTGTAAACTGCAAGTAACTCTTTAAATACCAGATACCTGATGAAAACAGCAATTGCCAAAGATCTCAGCTGATGAATGTTTTTGAGCAAGGAATTCTTCCATACTGAACTAAGCCCTGTAACACGTAAAGAGTTTTGTAAAAGATCCTGAACTGTGGTTTGCCTTCATAGCATTAGTGCACACAATAGTTCTCTGGTGGTTGCAAGGTGAATTCTATTTTCCAGCATCTTTCACTGTCAAGTTATTCAGTATTTCATCTTCTTTCTTACTTGGATTGTGTGTTTAATTTTGGTGTGTTTCAAGCAATAGTAATTAGCAATTTCTCTCTGGGAACTTAAACTGTGTGGACTTAAGTTTTACAGCTGTGACAATTGAGGTTTGTGATCCCAAGGGAAGAGCAAGTATCAAACCAACATTTTGATGTGACTCCCTTTTCTGTTGGGAGTCACGTTTTGAGTGTTCTTCAGTTAGCAAGTCAGAACATAGTCCTGTCAGGTTGTAAAAGTCAACAAGACAATCTAGTGTGAGGTTCATTCAGCTCTTAGTGAACAAAACCAGTGTAATAGGATAATTTCCTTATGGATGAACTCCTGTCTTGTAAGGGAAGATGCATGAAAGCTCAAGGTAGTGATTTGGTAAAACAAACGAAGAAATAAAGTATTTTTTTTGTTCCTGTCCACCTTCATTGCAGTAAATCAGTCTGCACCCTCATGTAACAAATGGAGAGCTAAATAAATTCCTCCTATGTAGGAATTTTGTAGGGACACACCGAGTGTAGGCCAGGCTGTTTTGTGATGCCACGTACAAGGGCAATGAAATAGGACCCAGCTTAGTCTGCTTTGTACCCTGCCCTTCCTTGAAGTTAGCATACTGTGATAATTCTAAACATCAGGAAAACCTCCTGAGATGAATTGTCAGGAATTTTATCAACAGCTTCTTCTTGGCTTGAAGTTTTTTAGGTAAAGGAGGGAGAATGCTAGCCAAGATGTAAAATGTATTTAAGGACAGCAGAACATTCCTCCCTCTTTGGGGAACTCTTGGTATTCCTGCTGTGAACATCCAGGCTCTGTCTCTGCTCATAGCTTTAGTAAGTCCATGAGTCTGAGTTATCCCTTCAATGAAAGAAGGGATCAGGAAAGAAAAGTGGAAAGGCAGGAAACACCCTTTTGGACTCTATTAAAAATACAGGGTGATCTGGGTAAGCAAGTTTTTGATGTCTAATAAGCAAACATCAGACATGCTATAGTCCAAAACATTAGAACTTTCTCTCAAGTATCACCTGATAAATCTTGCTGCTGTTTACAGTACTTGCTTCCAGTAGCTTTAGAAAGCAACTGATGGAAAAATTGAGGTTGCAGAGGAGTTGGATAACATTGCTTGGGTCTGTCAGCTGCTGCAAATCTCCCAGGGAGATTGCTCAGCATTCATACAGTCAGCATCAGCATGCAGTCATTAGTTAGTGGGAGTGCTTCCTTGGGAGAGCCTCTTTCGAATGAGCAAGCAGTTGAAAAAGGAAAGTACTTGACATTTGAAGGCATTCAACTTTTCATGCCTGTTATGAAGAAATCAGAAACCACTGACAGTGAAATCTGTCTTCTGCTTTGAAAGTTCTTGTTTTGAACTAATAACTCTTATGGTAATTAATATTTCCAGTGTGTGGAAAACATTCTTGGGTGTTGCTTTCTATTCTGTGTGGTATTTTGGGTCTGCTTGATTTTTCCCATCCTCATGCTCCCAACATTTTTTTTTCCATTCTGATTTTTTACTATGTTTTTGTTAGAAAAATGTCAACAATTTTGATGGAGGAGTCCTATGTATCCTGTAATAATGATCAACCAGTAACTCATGGATGTGTTTTTGTGCTGCAGACCAAAATCTACACCAACGGGACAGCCCAGTGCCAATGGAGTACAGTCAGAAGGTCTAGATTATGACAGATTGAAGCAGGTATGTGTATAATGCTTTAAAAAAGGTTGCTGTCTTAAGTTGGATGTAAGGACTTGCAGCTGTCCAATACCAATTTTTAACTGTTTTGCTAGCCAGTTCCAAAGTTAAGGATTTAGTAATTACTAGTCTTTATTTTTGCCCAGGTATGTGTCAGTATTCTTAGCAGCTGGAGCTGTAGGATGGTGGCTTAGACAGCCCCATGAGTTCCTCACAAAGTTCTGCTTTTGTATTAGGCAGCACACACAGGATGGTGCTGACATTACAGATAGAACTGGGAAATCAGTTTGCCTGGAAAACCTTTCCTCCTCTTCTCTGTACCCAAACAAGCAGTAAGCCCTTGGGGCAGCTCTAGCAGAACAAGTATCACCATGTTTTAATATCAGATGTGAGCACCTGTGGTCACAATTTTGGTGGTGGAAGAGCACCCAGGGATGCTGTCTTTTGTGTAGCTCTCCAGTTCAAGAGCAGAGGAATCCTGTGGGACTTGTGGAGTTGGAGGTGAAGGATCTCCAGTGTTTGGATCAATGGGTCCATCCCCAAGTGGGGAGGGAGACTCTGGTGCAGGCTGCAGCTCAGAGGGTAATTCTAGAGCCACTTTTACTTTCATAGGAGTTTTTAATTGCTTCTGGACTGTGTCCCCATGTAGTGGTTGGCTTTAGGTTGGGTTGTGGATCAGTTTTGGTTGGCTCTGGACTGGGTCCTGGCTCAACAGGTGGTTCTAGAAGCCTAGTGAGTGGTTCTGGAGGAGCTTAGAGGAAAGGATGGAAAAAAACAGCAAGCAGGAACAGCACTTCACTCTGTTGCCTTCATTCCATCACATTCCATTGGGACTGGCACCTGATACCTTGATGACCCTTTTTATTTTTTCTTGGAATACTTCTTGGCTTGTGGTGTTTAGTGAGCTCTTTTCTTTGCATTCCACATCACATTTCACCTGTAGCAAAGCTTTCTCATTCTTATCCCTTCTCCTCTCATAAATTCTACAGGAATCAATTTGTGGCACTTCTAGAGACTGTTTTTTGTGCATTGTACTGCACTAAAAATTTTCTATGCCTTAGGTTTTAAGAATTAACTTGGAAGCTGAGAGATGGGTTCTGCATCTCAGAATGGTTAAGGATTCATGGGAAGGATTGTAGTGGGAGAATTCTGGATTTATCTCCACAGAAATTTACAGGTCATAAAACTAATCTGTTTGCTAATCTGTTATTTTATGCTCTGATACATTTTAGGACATTTTAGATGAAATGAGGAAGGAGTTAACAAAATTAAAGGAAGAACTCATTGATGGTAAGTATTGCTCTGTTCACTGCTGCTGCTCAGTTCTAGAGTAGCTGCAGGTGCTTTAAAATTAAAGTCCAATGTGTTGGTAGCCTGAGAGTGATTTATTGGTAAAAGTAGCTTTGTTCTTCATGTGGTGGCAAACCACTGGTGCCATACCTGTTCTAATTGATGTGCTTCAGTGATTTCTTTCCTGGGAGTTTTGTTGTAGTAGACACATTTTGTGTTGTAGGCACATTGACACCAATGTGTCTTTTAAGAGTGGTTGAAGTGATGCTGTATTTGAATGATTTTGTGTTATCCTTAATATCATGTAATGGTGGGTGGGTTATTTTTAAATAATCCAGAGCTGCTGAGGTACATATTTCAAAACTAGTAATATCAAAAGGAGACTTGTGCTTCCAGCTTTCAGTTACCTCTTTGATCTGTAACATAAGAGTCAAAGAATAGAATTCTTACAGTTTTCATTTTTATTTTAACTGAAGCTATTTTCCCATGTAGTCTTCTGTACTTAAGGGAAATAATTGAGAAAGCATAATTTTAAAGGTCCACCTGTCAGGAATTAAATAAAACTGTGTATGATTTACTACCTTGGTGGAGGTGGGAACTAAAAATTAAGATTTTAACATAACTTAACAGGAGGAAAAAAGGCAGTGCCTGGTGGATGATGCCACTTGTCTGAAGGCATGTGGGGTTGCCTTAGGTGTTGGTTATTCATGCTGTGAGAGCAGGGTGAGCCTGCTTTGAGGGGTCAGTTGTGTGTTCCAGCTTCCTGCCCTGACTTTATTTGATTTGCTAACTCTGTCTCTGTCTCTCTGCAGCTATCAGGCAGGAACTCAGCAAGTCCAATACTGCATAGAAAGACTCGTACTAAGCTGATGTGACTCTTTAACTTGATATAAAACTGACTACGTTTTGTGAGCTGTTAGAAGAAAACGGAGACAGACAGACAGACACTTGAAAGGAGGGAGGAACAACCTATTCTGAAAAAGCTTCAGACACATCACTCTGGTGATAATGCTATTCCCCTCCTAGTTTGCAGCTTTTTTCTGACCTTTACAGCAGGGTGGAAAAGACTCTTAAAGTTACTGTAATGATTATGCAGAAATTCCTACATCTATCAGACAAGATCACAGTGCTTTGAAGTCTACTCATGTCAAGATAAAATTGCACATGTTTCAGAATTTGTTGTTAAGACAAAAAAAAACAGGGAAAAGCTTGGGAAGGCTTTTCAGAGAGGTTTTCTTTATTAATGAAGGAGTTAGCAAGTTATACTGTTGTACTTCAAATGTATCTCAGGTTTGTCTTCCTATCATATCTGATATTTCCATGAGTAATTTAAGAGATCAGATGTGTAGAGGTTCGGTTCACAAGACAAGGAACAATTAGAGACGCGTGCTTTTAAAGGGCAATATTTGTAAGTAAGGGTAACCTAGACGGTGATGGCATATCAAGATTTTGGAATTTTATGATAGGAAGCCTCTCTAGTTAGCCTTCATGCAATTTTCTAGGAAAATGAAAAAAAAGCAAATACAGTCCAGAGTTTAAAGATGTAGATGCCTTCCTACATTGTTACGATGCTTTACCAAATCTAAGACTTCGACATAAAGCGAATCAGCAGTCAAATGTAAATCATTAGTATGTTGTAGATTTACAGTAGATTTTGGGGCTTTTTTTAGATTTATGCATGTGGACATTTTGTAATGTAACACAACACAGCCAGCTTTTTAATTAAAAGAAAAATTGCATGTCACAGAGTAGCCTTTTCATTTGTAAGGCTTAATTTATGCCCAGAAAGATGTGGGAAGAGGGAGGGGGAAGGTGACACATTTTTATTACTTTCTACACTTTTTCTTCATCTTACATGCATGTGTAATAATGAGGAAAACATGACTTTTATCAGTAACCATGTTAATGGAACCAGGTACTTGATCCTTTTGTATCTTTTTTCAGTTTTCTATTTGAAATTCAGTAATAACTTCCAATAATTGTTCTGAAACTCCCAGGTGAACCGAACTTGTTTCTCGGTGAGAGAAAAAATGTTGTAGGCATCTGACTTGCTGAGGATGCCCCTGTGTAAGTGCGTTGTCCTTCACCTTTTCACCATGATTCTGCTTCACTCTTTTCTGAGACTCCTTTTTTTTTGGTTGTTTAATGAAACAGAACAGCAGTAATTACCTGAGAAAGATCAGGTCCGAGTAAATGGCCCCTTCTCCTCCTGATTTATCTGCCACCCTCCTTTCCAAAAAAAACCTCAAAACCAACAGAAAACCCCACAGCTCCACATGTGACAAACCCTGAAAAAAACAGCAGTGATATGCTATTGGTTTTGCTCAACCATTTGAGAATCGTTTTTAGGGGAGGTGATACCTCTCTCTTTCCCAGGGTTTTCAATCTTGAGTGTAAATTTTTTATTTTTATAATTTTGTTTTTTAATGTGGTAAAGTTCAGTGGAATAGAAATTCTGCAAACTGGCTCTGTAGTGCTTTGGACGAGGAGTATGGATCAAAATCTTCCCTTTTCCTTTGCACTGTCCATTTTTCCAAGCCATGTTTGCTTTGGAATCTGTGCTGATCCAGAAGAAAAGTTTACTTACAGCTTGTGGAGAGATTTGCTTACAAGTACAGGCAGCTCCATTCATGACACAGATGCTTTCAATAACAAACTGTCTAGAGTGCTGAACACCAAAGCAAAACAGCACTTAACAGCTTCAGAAAGGCTTCAACAGGAAATTTTTCTCCCATTCAAACATTGCCTGATCTTATAGGTTCAGATGGTAAGGGAAGACGACAGTGGAAATATTGCCCAACTCCTTTTTTGTGGGTTTTTTTTTTGTTTTGCTTTTTTGTTGTTTTTTTTTTTGGTTTTTTTTAATAAAGAGGAGAAACAATATCACTTTTCTGCATGCATTTATTGAAGGCATTAAAAAGAAAAAATCCATAGTAAGCTTGTCAAGTACTGTTTTTCTCAAAACAAGAGGAGGCATTTTCATCTTTGTTGATGTAGCTTTTTGTTTTACACAGACTTTTTGAGCAGTGAGGATGTTTACCCTTGTCAGAAATCATGTTTGATTCGTTTCTAGGAGGGTTCAGGAGTTACATAGTGGAATAGCATGGATGGCTATAAGTGGTCCAAAATTAAAGGCTGAACTTCTAGATTGTGCAAGGAACTGGCTTATGCACTAAACGTTTTGTGCCTTGGTCTACAATTAACATGATTTCTGTTTAAAAGAAAAAGGAACAGATGTTGTCTTTTTGTGCTGCTTCTACGTACATACTTTCTGTAATCCCAACCTGCAGAACTGGTTCTTTCCAGAAAATTGGATTGAATTAAAGATTACTGTAGACATTTCCTGACCTACTGACAGTTGCACCGTTTCCAGAGATTTCAGTATTGAAAGTGAACTGCAGAAGCTACAATTACTTTGCTTACTGGTGACTAAGTTCTTTAAAAACCATATTGTGGTGGTTCTGTGCTTTTGTACAATGGATGTCTTAAGCTGGGGGCAGTTTAAGGGATCCTTCCTAATGCCAGGAGGGCGTTGCTTTCCTCAACACTGTGATCTGACCTATGATAAACCTGCACTACAGACAAGTGGCTACCGAGTCAACTGCAAACCAACTGAATGTAAAACCCTTAGTGCTGGTGCTGAAATCTCTTCAGACAGTCATAATGATTTCCAGTTCGTTGTTTTAAAGTTATCAAGTGTCAATCAAAGACTGAAGCTGTTCACTAATGAATGTTGACTTTTCATGCATTTAGGTTTACCTTCTTTTTAGTTTCTCAGTTCATTCTCTGCTATTTTTATCATATTGTGTCATTTTAAATTTCTTACATGCTAACGTTTTGTTTGAGCGAATGAAATAAAATTGCAATATATACACGTTGCACCATTTATTTCTGGAATGTCATAGAAGACTCTGAGATTTACTACTCAAAATCCCCACATTTTTAATGACTGTGATCATTCCTTACTCCTTGATTCCACCTCTCCCTTCTGTTTCTCCATCAGCAGATCCAGTAGAGAAGACTTAACCTTATAAAGAATGTAACTGCAGGGACTGTGTGCATTCATGAATGGTAACTGCTGTACATAAATTAAAATTAATTTCAAATGTATGATGTGATTTACATTCTCACATGGTATATACACACTTTGGTCTCTGTATCCACAGAGAACGTGGGAGGGAGAAAGAAAGACTGTGGGGGGGAAGTAATTGCAATCAGTCTGACTTCTCTTGCTGCTTTTATGTTCATGACTTATTTTCAATACTGCTAATAAAGCAAACCTGCCATGGCAGATCATTAGAGGTTTCTGTGCACTAGGACAGTTTTGCTCAATTTATCTTACAGCAGAATACTGAGCAGAGCTGTTCAAATGTCCTTGACATCCTGAAGCTGTACTTTGCTGCTGCTGTTGTTGGCAAACCTTGGTCCCAATGCCAAGTTTGGCACCAACCTTAGTGAGTTATAAAAGTTTGGGGTTTTTTTAAATACAATTATCACTAGATTCTAAAATGGTCCTGGGGCAGTGTTCAGGCACCAAGTGTAAACATTTCTGATTTAAATGTCCTAACAGTGTTACCAATTGTCTCTCAATAGCAAGAGATGGATGGTAGCTACTTTTTTTGTGTATTAAAAGGTGGGGAGATGGTCTGTGGTTGATCAAAGTGGGGATTGTCATGGGCTCTTCTGAAAATGTTTAATTGTGCTCAGTTCCAGTGCTGAATATTACTTGCCAATGTCTTTTACATCTAGTCATACAAAGAAATGCAAAATCAAGAAGATTTTCAGTAGGTGAACAAGATGGGAAGCAAGGAAATTTTTTCCCAAACTGTCTTTTTACCAAAGACTTCAACAATTCCTTTTCAGGCTGTAAATTGTCTTGATTCTGTAGGCTGTTGCTGAGCAGGAGGTGATGGAGAGACGGTCAAAAGGGAAAAGTCAGTGATTTTGGAGGATCTGGGGCCAGTTCAAAATTCTTGAACAGGCTAAAGATCACTTAAATTGTGTGTCTTAAGGAATGGTTTTGGGAAATGAGGCTTCTTTTACATGTGATCTGGGAGTCTTCAGGGAGAAAGAAGTAGTATGTTGAATTAATACTGTCACAACATGTATTTGCACATTCAGAAGAGCATTTTTAAGTCAAGCCTGTATGAAGGCCTACCAGGAGTTACTTATTTTAACATAGTGGAAATGATCACCTGAGACTGTTGAAATTGATACATCAGGAGATACATTGAAGTCAGTCTAGGTTTATAATCTTAATTAAAAACGTGCAATAGAAATGGATGTAATTTTCTGAGATACGGCAGAGGAGGGGTGTTTCTGGATGTTAGAAAAGCTCAGGCAAACCTTAAAGTCAGAGCCCAGTCTGCAGGAAACCTGGTAATCAGCATCTTCCCTTGCAAGGGCCTTCTTCGGGTAGTTGGTTGTAACAGTGATGCTGAAAGTCAAGGAGCTTTGGAATTGCCTCCCTTTTATAACTGGATCCCGGTTAACTCTGTCATTATCTGTTACAGAGCTTGGTGTCCTGGATCTTAGTGAGTATTATTCTCATGTCCTGCTGATAAACTGTTCAGTAGAGAGGATGTGGAGCAGCTGCTGCAGCTGGGCTGTGCTGCTGCTCTGGCTGTGGCAGCTGCAGGCTGACATTTCTCTGACATTGTTACTCAGTGGTGGGCACCACCTTCGCCTCCCTTCCCAGCCTGTTTTAGAGCTGTCACCTGTGTGACATTCTCACTTCTCTCTGTGACTGCAGGTTGCTCCCTCAGCTGCTCAGGCACAGTAGAGTTGGAAGGGATCTCCCATCATCATCTGGTGTTTACCATCTTTAATGTAACTTTTTAATCACCAGCCAGCTGGAGCCACTTAAGTCCCCAACTGTTCCCTGAACAACATGAACTCAGCAGTAAAGTTGTCTGTGCTGATGTGCTGTAAGTGTGCTGAACTGCTTTTCCTTGCAGTGTCTCTGGGAATTGTCCTGCTGGCACAGGCAGAGGAAAACAAACAGTAGTGAGGAAGTGGGAATAGGAAGAGAAATGTAAGGGATTCTGGAAGCGTTCAGGCTACCTGCAGGCAAGGATGCTGCTGGAATGAACGGGGCTGCAAGAGACTTGAAAACAAAAACAGCTTTTAAACATACTCTGGGTGCTGATAGAATCTGCAAATTGAGATAGTCAGGAGGGGTGGCTTTCTGGGCGTTCTGAAGGCTGCTTGCCCATCACTGTAGGGCTAGAATTAAAATTACCTCTGTTGAAAGTAAATTTTCTGGTACTTGACATTTTTTTTCCCCAGTCCTGTTATTGTGAAACCTGTTAGACCCTAAATAGCTCAGTAAGCCCTGTGATGCTGCAGAACCAACCCCAAAAGCCCCCCTGAGGAAGAAGGGGTTGCAGACATGCTTCCCGACTGGATCTAGGGGTGTCTGTCACTGCCAGGAAGCCTTGTGGTTGGAGAGGTTAAGAAGTAGAATTTTACATGGCTTTTAGGCTGAAATCTTCCTCTCTGCCAGTGTCAGGCTAATTCTGTTCCAAATGCAAGCACCAAAAACATGCTCAGTAACCTTTGCTCCACTGAGAAAAGCTCTGCTTGGCTCAGTCCCACAGGCTGACACTGCAGTGTAGGAAACGGAGAGGGGTCCAAGGAGTCCAGTGCTGATGGAGTTGGTTCATCAAGGAGTTTATGGGGTATGTGAAAAATCCTTGCCTGTGTTAGAGTGAGTGATCACAGAAATGCAACCAGAGTGTTTGGATTCTCAGAGGTGAGTGAGAACCTTTTAACATCCTACTCTTACTTACCATCCTATTAGCTATTAGGGGAGTGAATGTCTCAGTCACAGAGCCAGTTTATGTGTTCCACCTCGCAAAAGTGACTTGAAGTAGAAGTTGCACCCAGAAAACTGAGATTGGCTGCTCCACGACTTAATGAAGCGAGGAGGAGGTGGCCATCATGCCTAGGAGCAGTGGGAAGCTGAGGAGTTCAATTCTGTTGGACACTGGAAGTTTAGGGATATGGGAGGTACAGTGCCTAATAAATATTGTCAGCCATGGATGCACAGGTCCAGGCTTTGTCTGATGATAGGAGGTCTTAGTCCAGCAGAGAAAGGAAATCCACTGCTTGTCACCCTTTTTCTTTTGTTTTTGCCCTAAAGCCTGTTATTGAAGAGATGAGGAAGTGATACTCAACAAAGCTAGAACTTGGGGTATCTCCCTAACCTGGCAGCTCAGTGTGTGCTTGAGACATTTTTGGCAGCAGCATTGCTGAGTGAGGTTTTAAAATTTGCTTTGGTGGTTCTGTTTCATTGGGGGAAACAAACTTCTTCAGAGATTTAAATGCTCTTCTCAGGTGCTGTGGAGTCAGGAGAGCTTTTGTGAAGCTGTGGTGGCAAACTTACACCAAATTTTCACAAGGTCACATGCCCACACAGATCTCAAAATACAAGGAAGGGGAACACTGCATAACAGTGACAGCTTTCAAGTACTCTTTAAATAAATTTCTTTAAAAAAAAATAAAAGTACTCTTTGAGGACTTTTACAAAATAACTTGCAAGCTGAAAATGTGACAGTTCTGCCATTTATTGGTTAACTTAGGGATGGAATTGGGGTACTGCACCTTCAGGGCAAGTAAGTAGGGAAGTCACAAGTCCACAGCAGTGGTAGGCAAATGAGAGGACTCCAGAAGAGAGGGAGTCTGACAGCCAAAATGCAAATTCCTTCCTTGAAAATGAAGGAATAGAGTTGCAAAAGGCTTCAAAGATAGTGGCACACTTAGCATGGTCAAAACAATTAATGTTGATGGAGCATCTGGTTTTTGTGTTTTCCCAAGCACTGTGTGTGAGGAAAGCCAGAGGAGAATAAGAGAAAACACTTCAAATTTACTCCAATTTCTTGCTGCATTACTTTTCACTTTTATGCCTTTATTTTTTCTTCAGAGATGAACTATATAACCATAATCATGCCTTTTACATATCTGACTAGCATAAAAAGAGATGAGTTCAGGTCTGAAGGCAGAGCCTGGCAGGGGCATAGCTTGGGGGCTGAGCACTGCAGGATCCAGCACAGCCTGGCTATGAAGCCCTGAGCAGCACCAGGAAATTTGGGCTTTTTCATTGTGTAATAATTACATTTTGTGGATCTGCTGAAGGACAGCTTCATTGTCATGAAGTCAGTGCTCTTCCTTGATGTCAGCCTGCAACCTTCAGAACAAGTAAGTCAATAAAAAAAACCAAATTTACCTTCTACATTACTCTAAAATCAAAAGAGTTTGTGCTTTGTTTACTGGACCCAAATCATGGTTTCCCTTCCTGATGCTCTCAGCTATCAGGAAGAAAAACTTTGTACATGTTCAACCCCTGAATATTCTCAGCTTCTCTGCAATCAATACTAGTTTGGGTTTTTTTAGTCTGAAATGTTCCCAGCCATCAAGATGATGGGATGTATGATGATGTAATCCTCTTGTAGTTACTACAATCTAGTAAATATTTCCCAGCATTTTTTATGCATCTATGAAAAATATTTTAAGTGATAAAATATAATGTGAATTGCAGGAAATTGCACTTTTTTTTTTTTTTAACTGATGATCTGAATAGCTGAGGTAGAGATACTGGATAACTAAACAGCAATTACTGACAAGTAAGGGCTCCTTTTTGAGCAAGGAGCTGAATGGCATCTCCAGCTAGTGCAGTTTGGAGCTGGCATTGCAGGGGGCTGCAGCCATTGCAAGCCTTGAGGGAATTTGGAGCTCTGCTTCTGAGTTTCAGTAGCACTAAATTTGCAACAGATAAGGGAAACTCCTTTTTGGGGAGAGGTTCCTCTCTAGAATTTCAGAAATGGTTATGGGTCTACTTTAAAGGGAATGAAAATGCTCCCATTACAAAGTTATCTCAGAGGGGATTTTTAATGTCATTGCCAAAGTTAATGCTCCCAGAGGAAAACTTCACTGAAGTGCTGCACAGATGCATCACAGCCAGACTGAGATTCTGCATTGCAAACTGCGACTTACAAACAGTTTTTTGTATTTTGTGACCTGCATATAGATTTCATGTTCCTGTTAATTTCAGTTCTTCCTCTTGAAAATACCCTTCGGAGCAGCTGCATCACTGAACTATTCATGAAACTGTTTTCCTTCCAGATCTGGAAAACGATTTCCACTAGGTGATTTTAGTCTTAAAACAGCTTCAGAAGAGGATAACTGTTCAGACTGTTCGTGGTCTTTTAAAGCTTAAATTCATCTTTCAAGGTAGACACATGGATATGAATTCATGTATTTCCTCCAGGCTTCCTGAATTTCCTCCCTCAGCATCCTCTCATTTGCCTGTTGAGAAAGTTCTCCTCAGCTCCTGGCAGAGCCTAAGCTGTGTTGTGCATCCCTTGTTTCCCTTGGGGTTTATTTCTCTCTCCATTAGTAGTAGTACTATCAATTATTAAACTGTTCTTACCTCAACCCATGAGTTTGGGGTTTGTTTTTTTTGACTTTTTTTTTTCCTGATTCCCCTCCCCATCCCACTGGGGGAGGAATGAGCAAACAGTGGTGTGGTACTTAGTTAAACCATGACACTTGGCCTAGGTGATTTGGGTTATTGGCTATCAGTAATTAGGTTTGGGCTCCAAAAAACCTGTTCCTCTCTGGGGGTTTACCAGGGCTTTATTGGCAATCCTGCATTAGTGGTGTGCTCATTCTCTTCCCACCACAATGGGATCCTCTTCTGTTACTATCCAAAAACAGTGATGCTGGAATGAATGGCAAAATTCATTCAGGGGAGGAGGCAGGTGCTGTGGACTGTGCTGCTTGACATAATGCTCCTTGCCATTGGACAAGCAGGAAAAATACCTGGCAAGCCTCAGGACACAGCAGTACAAACACCCAAGTACTTCAGTATCAAGGATACAACTTAAAAATAAAATCCTATGGAATATCCCTCAGGAATGCTCAGTCTGGAGTGTTGCTCAGGTGATGGTGTATTGAGAAGTAAATTATTGCTGGGAAATCCCCCTGCAAAGGCAGCAGCAGGAGCAAATGGCAAGGTGGTTCCCCTCCAGATACAATGCCCAATATTGTGCTGCTGTGTCATGGGAAAGGTGTAAAATAGCTGGAGCCAATGAAAAAGAAAAATAAGGTCTGTGGGAACCAAGGTATAAATTGTAATGTGTGTGTTTACACTCTACCAGCTTCAGGAAAAATACAATGGGCCCACCAGGAGAAAATGTTCCTGTGTATGAACCTCTGTTCCCAAACACACGAGATTCTGTTTAAAATGAAAACCTGACCAAAGATCTTTCCGAGGTCTCAGGATATAATGGGATTGATGAGATGGCAGTCTGTGGGGTAGAGAGACAAGAGGATCACTGACAGTGTTGCACCAAGACAAGAATAAGGAAAATGTCATCCTATTTTTTTTCTTACAAGAAATTATTAATATCACTGTTGGTTCTGGGGCTCTCTGTTTTATGGTGTGCTTCACATAGGAAAGAGTGGAAATGAATGGAGTTTCCCTGCATGATCCATCCATACCCACATTTCTGTAACATTTGTCTGAAGAAAATCCATGTAAGAACACAAAGTAGATTGTGGCAATAGAGAGATTTTGATTAGAGGATCTAATCCTTTTGTTCTCATTCAAAACCAAAGCTTTGCTTGTGTAAGGACTCCTATTTAAAAGGAATTTTCCATACTCAGGTTAAATATTCCTAGCAAACTACATAGGGGATATCACAAGAAATTTGTGGTATTTCCACTCCTTGCATCAGCATCTGCTATTTTCTTAGTCTAGCAAAGCAATTTAATTCATGATAGGCTTTTAATCCATAAATCTGAACTCGTAATCTCACAATTAACAGTTTCCACTTTTTTCAAGTGCAAAAAAGATGCAGATGAGAGAACTTAGTGTCTGTTGACAGCCAGATGTACTCTGTGTGTTTAGTCTGCTTTGCCCATGGACCAAAATTTATATTGAGCATACACAGATACTGTGTCATGTTCCAAAAGAACTGTTAAAACAAAAAGTGGTGATGGTAGGGCACCATCAAACACCAACAGTTGTTGGGGGGAAAGGGAAAATCTGCATCTGCTGCTTCAGTTCTGCTAAATGTGCTGTTGGTGCATGTTAGTGATGTTTTTGCTCAAGTTCATTCTTTTTTCTAAGGGATTTTATCAAATGATTCCTTTGTTTCTTTTGTTTTACTGCAGTGACTGAGTGGCTCTTGACCTCAGCCATTGGTGTTATATTCAAGTAGAATTTTCTGAAGGGCAAAATATGCATTTTATCTTCTAGCACAGACCTGAGAGTAACACTGCTACATTTTTAAGGGGCTGACCCCAAAACCTGCTGCTAAAATTTCAAGAGAAAAAGAAAGAAAAGGAAATGTTTCTGTGGTTTGAGTTATTTCCTGCCACGAGGCAACATCTTTGTGTGCCACAAGCACACAGTTAATCAGAGTTAGCAGAAAATTATCCTGTGAGCTCCTCACCCTGCCCATGTGCTCAGAATAGAGATGTGCAGGTGCTACCATCCCATGGTCAGTGGAGTTTGAGGCTGGTAGGGCCAAAAAGCTTTGGGGAGTTGGTAAAGTGAGAGCTGCTGCTGACAGGAGCCTGGAAATATTATTTGTTAGGTGAATGTTGGTGCTACTACAGAGTAGGGTGTGTTGGGGGGTTACACCTTACTGCAGAACAGATGCCATCTTCATCTGCCTGAAAGTCTGCTCTGACCATGGAGAGATGGAGGAGTAACTCAGGAGCAGCACTGAGGAAAAAGAGATCTTCTTTTCCTGTGACTGGAAGAGAGCACCTTGGGAACAGAAAAAAGCCATCAGCTATAGATGGCAAGGGTCATGCTGGTAGCCCTAAGGGAAACCTCCAGCTCCAGGAGGGACTGGCACCATCTCAGCTTTCCCATCTCTTACTTTCTCCAGCTCCAAACTGCACAGCTTAGACAAAGCACAGGGGAGAAACAGCATCCCCAGAGCATAAAGGCTTCATTCCTCTCAGACTGGGGCTTGGCAATAGGGGGCCTTATTTCCTCAAGAAGAGCCTTTGGGCTCTTTTTATGCCAAGGGACTGCTGTGCTGCTGGTGAGTGGTCTGGGTGCTGTTGTAAGGAGGTTTTCATCATTTAACTTGAGATCAGTGAGAATACAAAGGAAAAGAGGCTCATTACAGAAAGAGTGGACTCCTGTGGATGCACCTGCAGAGAAATTCCCTTCTGAAGAGTCCAGGAGCCTGGGGTAAAATTTTCTGCTGGGAGGTGAGTGCTTCTCTCCTGTGTCCCTCTCCACGTCTTTCAGAAGCTGAGAGGCTCCCTCAGTTCGGAGGATGTCCAGGAACTGTTTGGACACCTTGTTGTTTAAGGGTCCATCTTGTTCCTGTTCCCCTTTCTAAGGTGAGTTTTCTTGCCTTCCTGTGCTACCCCCACTCTCCTCAGAAGCAGTGATCCCTTATTGCTCCACAATTTGCAATTTCCACGTCAGCCAGCCTTTATTACAGTACAATAATGCTGTAATATTAGCATTATATTACACCACAGTTGACCTGCCATCACCACCTCTGCACCCACGAGTTTCATTTGGAGACAAAGCCAAGGTGCTGCTGCAGCTGGGGGAGGCTGGGGCGTGGTGATTCCTGCCTGGCTGCTGCACGGAGCTGCTGCCTGGATAAGTCACAGGCTGCCACTGGCAAGCCCCGCGCACTGTTCTGAGCCTTATCAAGGCTTCTCAGGCTGCTGAGCTGGCAGCAGGCAGGAGTGTTCTAGCAGCTGGGCTTCTCCTGTCACTGAGTGTCTGTCTCCAGCGAATGTAGGCCAAGAAAAGCAGATGGGCTCTTCCACCACTCTCCCACAGCTTCTTCAAGGACAGACATGCATTGTCTGGACAGTTTACTGGCAACAGTGCTGCTCTTTCCTACTCTGAGCAGTGTCAGGATGTCCAGAGACTGAGTCTCACCAGGAAAAGGCTTCAGCAGAGGTGGAGCCTGATCTTCCCCAGTGGCTGCTGGTGCCTGCTGATTGCTGGATTTCCACGTGTGTGCCTGGCCAGGTTTCTTGTATCAAGAACCAACAGTTCACAGTGAAACTTCGAAAAGAAACTAACAAAAACCCCAAGCCCTTTCCTAGTCCCTCCCTTATGGAAAGCGCTGAGAGACAGGGTGGAATTCTTGAGATGTCCTGTGCAGGACCAGAAGCTGGACTCAATGATCCTGATGGATACCTTAGCTAACTCCATGGTTCTGTGATACTTCAGACTGCCCGAGCACCAGCAGGTCTCCAAGGATTCGGGCAGCACAAACTGGAGGCAGGATGCTCCAAGTGTTTCTCGAGGTTTCTGTCATGTCCCTCATCTGCCAGAGGGGGTTAGATGCAGTACCAGAATCCATCATGTCCAGCCTTTCTGCTTTACCTCCACTCTTTACCATGCTGTGGTTTCTGCACCAAACCCAAGAGAACTCAGTCCCCTGAGAGGGGGGGCAGTGATACAGGACTTAGGTTTTCCAATCGCCAGCTTCTGATTTAAGCACTTCTGGAAAGCTGCTGGGTAGGTACCATGATGTACCAAGCAACAAAAAATCTTAACCTTGACTGTTTTACGTATTTTATAACAAATTTCCTGCAGTGGCATCTGCTGGCAAGGTTATCAACTGCAGCATTTGCAGTGATGTGATGCAGGGTGGGACTGCTGGGTGTCAGTACAGGCACTAAGGAATGTTCCACTGACCTACTTAAAATGCCATATCAAGGACATTTAAAGCTCTGAGTGAGCAGGCCTGACCTCACAACTGACCTTGTTTTGAGATGAAGGTTAGATGAGGCCTGGGTTTGTTCCAGCTGGAATTTCCCTGCAATCCACTTTATGAATTCTATTCCTTGCTTTAAATATCATGGACTGAACCTGCTGATCCTTATTTACTTTAAGGATTTGCTTTCCTTGAATCAATGTCAGTCCTAGAACATCTCAGCCCAGCTGAAGTCACTTCTCTTTGATGTCTTTCACAACTGAAAAATGGCAGATGTGTTTCCCTAGTCAGGCTGGTTAATTTCAATGTTCCTCACTGGGACACTGTCCAAGGAAGGAATATGTTCCAGGATAGGAGAAACGCAAGCAAGAGGAGGTACTGAAGGGTCCTGAGCACGTCTCCAGCTGTGTGTTTCCCTGGCACTTATCCAGATGTGTGCAGCCTCCCTGAGGTCACCTTAAGTCGCTGATGCGGATGTGCGGAAGAGAGAACGGATGTCATGCAAATCACGCTCGAACTAGGATTGCTCTGAAAACCCAACAAACACCGTGCAAACTTGGGAATTGTCCTTCACCACTAGGGACAGACCTTGTTTTAAATGCTGAAAGAAGTCACTTCAGAGACAAATATTCATAATTTGAACTAAACAAGAAAAACTTCCTTTATTCACCCCCAAGGCTCTGCACCGGAAAAGGTATGGAGTCATCTGAATCTCACACGTCATGTGAAAGAACACATCTGCTTTTAAAGCTGAAGGGACTCGCTGCTCTCCAGGTGCTGTAAAAAAAATACCTTTGATGCATTCTGTTCAGTTAACACATCTCTTTATATGCAAAAGCACTGGTAAATGAGAAACAATTGTAATAGAAGCTTAAAAATCCTTGTAGCTCATTTTACTATATAATTCAAAGCAGCAGTCTGGTGCTGCTGTCTTTGAAGACCAAATTATATGTTTGGTTTCAAACTGCATGGCATTAAATGTATTTTAAATAATAAGTAATTATTATAGTAGTAAATAAGTAATTTCAATAAAAGGGGGGGGAAGCAATCATCTGATATATATGTTTTTCCCCTGGGAAAATTTTAACTTGGCATAGTAGACCTGCATAGATGCTCTTTGAGTTCAGTTTTTCAGATCTCTATAGAAGATATCTACCTATGTTTTATAATTATATGGTGAAACACTAAATTGGCTAGATGGGCTTACTGCAGTGTAACAGTATAACACAATTTACCTTTTTTCTGCAGTTTCAAGAGCCATTTGTACATGTAACTTATCCTCTTCAGCAGGAAACGAGAGAAATGACACAGCAAAGCACTGCTGGACCTTTATGAAGCACTAAACCAAATTGTTTTCGGCGTTATGTTTCAGAACTGCAACAGCATAAGCCCAGCACAACTCAGACTATTTTAACAGAAAGCAATTTTTGTCTGAGCAGTGCCTGAGGTTTTCACTAAGACAACCCAACAGGACCGATGCTCTGGTGCAGTATATCACACTTTGGGAATACTGCAACAGGATCTGCTCGGGAACAGAAGAACAAAAGGCGTAAAGCAGCTTAACGTTGACCTAAATAACCCAATATATTCCTCTTTAGAAACTCTTGCCGTGCCATCTGGGGGGTTGATTCCCGGCAGATTACTGAAACTTCCTTGTGTTTGGCAATCCCCCGGCTGCAGAGCGAGAGCAGCGCTGCGGCAGCGCACAGGAAACCATCGGGGGCGCAGGGATGGGCGCTGCCATCGGCCGCAGAACAAAAAAAAAAACCAACAATAAAAACCCGAGCAAAACTCCTGGCCGCCTGCCCCACACCTCTCAAGTGCCACCAGCCTGTCCTGGGGGCCAGCAAGGGCGGGATGGAGCTGGAAGGGCGGCGGCAGAGCTGGCCCCGCAGCGCCCCGCGCTCCTTTCCCGATTTCCTGCCCAGCCCCGGCCCCTCCCGCAAACTTCAGCTGAACTCTCGCTGAACCTCCGCCCCAGCTCCCATCCTCACCGCCTCTTTTGCTTTCAGTACTAAAGCCCTCCCTGCTCATCCGAGGGCTGGGGAAGTGCCGGAACCCTGGAAGCCTGGGAGTTACAAACTTTCAGTGCTTTCTGACACTGAGCCTCAAAAGAGCACAGCTTTTGATTTGAGGCCTTGGAGAAGGCTTCCAAATTTGAGTGATAGAGTTAGAATCACTGGTGTGTAGACAGAATAAAGTGTGTAATTTCACATGGTGAAGGGTTTGGAATTTGGGGTTTTAGAATACAGTAATAGGTAAGGGACAAGATGGAGGTTCTTGGTGTTGTTTCTTTCTTCCTTCTTGCTCCTTCTTCATGATTTCAGGTAGTAGTTTTTGGATTGGATAGTCAGTAGTGCAGTGCAGGTCACAGGTGTTTGGTTATTGGGTCAGAAGTATACATAATATAGATGTTAGCTCTTAATTGGATAGTTAGCCTTTAAAAGGCCTTGTAACTAGCTGGATTCAGCTCCATTTCCCTGCTTTTGGCTTGACAGCTAGAAGTGCTGCAGAACTCTCTGTACTTTAGATAAGATTTAATAAACAACCAAGTCTGAACAAGAAATCCATCTCTTGAGCATTCAATCCTGACTCTTGAGTGAAGACAGAAGAAAAAGCTAACCACTATCAAGGCTCTGAATTCCTGCAGCTTGGCAGCCCAGGGGGAGAAGTGGATGGGGAGTCCTGGAGGTACAGCTGGTGCCAGTACCTCAGGTTAGCTGTGCTTTGGGTCCTGTTTTTGGGAAGGTCCTGCCCTGGTTGTTGGAATAACATGAATTTAAATATGTGACAGTGAAGTGTGTGCTGTTTATTTTGGGGAAGGGGAGGAAAGCAAGCAGTAAATGACCATACTAGAGGTATAGCTGCAACCCAGAAAATCACAGGAACTAGCCTCGGTTCCTTTTTTCTAAGGCAGGTTCTTCTAAAATTGATGCTGCTCTACTGCATGTTTGTCTAGAAGTATTCCACTGTAAATGGAATACAATAGAACCTGACAGGCTTTGGGGCTTAGCATAAAATGTTGCATCTCACACCAAAATCAAAATAAGCACAAGTTGCTACCAAGTGCAGCTGATGAGGCCACAGGTATAATTGTAAAGGAATGTTACTGCTTTTTCATGTGTAGCTTCCAGGATATTAAAACCTTTAATTTTCTGAACACTGTCAATGCTTTAAAAATCTCATACAAAACATATATTTCAACAATCAAAATTTAAATCATCGTTCTGTCCCCTGAGTCTAAGGTTTAATCAGAATGATTCCTGTATTTCTGCCTAGCAACACAGAAACCTTCTAGAGAAAAATTTACTCCTGAATATTTTTAGAACTTTATATAAATCCACATTGAAAACTATTTCTAGTGCAGCTGAGGTCTGAAGTGATCCAGCTCAATTCCATACATGAAGCAGTGGGGTGTGTATGTGTCTGTTGGTAGTCTGAATGGGACCTAGCCCTGTATGTATAGATTGTAGCTGAGGCTGAACTTGAATTAAAAGAAATGCCAGTTTGATTCCCTCCTATCTGAATTGATCTTTCTACTCCTCTAAGCACATTTCAATAACCCTCTTGTTATCTTCCCCCGAGTTCCTGTATGCTATTATTGTTCTGATCTATACATTCCCTTGATTATGGCACTGCCCTCTGAGCCCATCATCATCACTGCTTCATAATGCCTGCAATTACTGCTCCGTGGGTTGCCAGACCCACTAACGATGCAGTGTTGGCTGCTGGTGCTGCGAGAGGCCAGGGCTCTCCCTGTATGCTCGCCCTGCAGAACGCGCTGGGAGCCGGAGCGCGGCTGGGAAGAGCAATGTAGGTCACAGCGGTGTCGGGATCATTCTGTCATGGTGCTAGGGGGGTTTGCATCGTGTTCACAGCAACTGATCCCCTTGGAGTCTCCTGGGCTTTCAAAAGGAGCAGATTCTGGTGTGTTTGTGCCGTACCTTTTGATTTGTGTGGCACCTGCAGCTTCTGCTGAGATCTGCTCCCTCGAGGTTGGTGTTTTCATGGACTCTCTCCATATAAAAATTCATTTGCTTGTTCAAAGCATGCTGTTCTGAGCTGGATGCTGTTTCCTGGTGAAAGAGTGTGCCCAATTAGTTCCTCCAGTTTGCCAGCCAAAGCAGCCTTCCCTGCTTTTGATGCTATGTGGCTGCTGAGAGTGGATCCACTAAGCACAAGACCAATCCCTTCTGTGCTGCTCAGCATCTTCACATGTGCATTAGCCTATATAAAAACATTTTACAGCCTATGTAAAATGCTGAAATCACAGACAAAAACTGCTACCTTTTATCACCACAGACCAAAATTACACTTGTAAAGTGGCAGAGAAATATTTCTGCATTTCAGGTCACTAAAACCATGTTGCAGAAGTACAATATAGTAAATAACACACCAGTGCTGTGGCACAGCAAATGCAGGCTTTGCTCTTGGAGGCCTCTGAGCAACATCAAGTACAGGCGGGGAAGGAACAGACCATGGAAGAAGCATCAGGGCAAGATTTTATACTGTAAGTTATTTCCCACAAACAAGGGTGGGAAGGGAGAAGGAGCAGGGATGAGAAGTGTCTCAGCCTTGATGTTTTTTTTTTGCACAGCATGTTAAAGACCAACACCTCGTAAATCAGACTCGGTTTTACTTGGCTAAGCGGGGCATAAGCCCAAGAACAACATTGAAAGTAGGCCAGGACAAGGTCACAGCTGTGTGCTGGGGAAAACATAGAGGAAAATGAAGAAACTCTAGCCTTTTTAAAATTCCTACCTCTACGAAGCAGTACCTTCCACTTCCACTGCAAATAGGGAAAAAAGTTGAATCCCGTGAGATACCTTGTGTCTAGCAAGTATTTTCTCCCCAGGAGAAGGCAGGGCTGGAGCCTTACAGCAGTTTTCCTCACAGATAATTAGCAGATAATTGCGATATGTTTAACACACACCTAGCGTGAGAGGTCAAAGCCTGCACTGATTGCTTGGCTTTCCCTGGTCTAATTGCAGTCTGTCAAGCCAGAAACAAGGCAGGGTCTGGTAAATGTTCTTTTGTGTTCTGGGGGTGTTACCCTCTCTGGTTTTGTGTGTCAGGTTGCTGTGGATGTGGGCTTTGAGAAAAATGTAATTTACCTTGAACTCTCTCAGTACTGTGTGGTCCTCCATCAGAGAGGGCGGCTAATGATGCAAACCCTGCCCACAGCACTGATCTTCACAGGCTGGCTCCGTGCACACACATGTGAACTGCTGATTCAGGTGGATTTTTAACGAGGGCAGTGAATCCAAGAATGAAGGGAACTCACTTGCACAGCCTTGGCCAACCTGCTGCTTCGTGAGACCTGGGGGCTATTGCAGAGTATTGGTGTTGGGCACAAAAGCACTCGGAGAACATCTCTGATCCCCAGGTGGGCATTTGAAAAGAGCAACCCGTGTGGCCATTTTTATACTGAGAGCAATCCTTCAGTTCATAGCATATTAATAGCACCGGCACAGGGCAACATTTCTCAGTTCATACCAGTGCTGTATCATCAGCTTGTTAGATGTACACAACAAATAAATCCTGTTTTTCAGGTAGAATATGGAAAAATAGGTTTACCTCTGTCTGTCTGCCTCAAGTTGCACTTGAGGTGGCTTTCAGATGGCTTCCTCAAAGAAGAGATAAAAGAAATACATATATTGAGAGGGCAGAAGATGCAGGTCCAGAAATCACGTCATGAAGTCACTCAATTCTGGCTCTGCAGTCACTGAATTGTGTGGTTTTATCCAGTGATAAATATCCCCTGCAAACTTTAGTGATGAAAGCTCTTTAAAGGGAGAATTAATTGCAGCAGCCACCAAAGCTGTTGCTTTTTTTTTTTTTTCCCCAACAATTCCTGGGGTTCTCCAGCTATCAGGACAAGTAAATTGTAAATTAGCTTTTCCAAGGGGGGGCATCAGAAAGCACAGGAGAGGAAGAGCTGGCTGCAGGGGACAGCTGAGAGGTGCAACTTTGGGTGAAGGAGAGGGAAGAAACCAGGATAACTTGTGCATGCCTTTTCCTTCCACACTGTGAACATTGTGTGGGCTGTTCTTCCCTAAAAATCCCTAAAGCTGCCAGCCTGCAGCAGCCAGTGTCACCAAGTCACCAAGGCAGCCCACAGTGTAGGCACATAAAGCAGACAGGTGAGGGGGCTGTTGGAATCTGCTCGGTGACAATCACACACAAACTACAGCAGCTGAAATATGCATTCCAAAGGAACATGGAATTATAGTAATACCAGTGAGGCATGGGATAGCCCCAGCCTCAATGTCCTGTTGGATATGGATAAAGCTCCCATATTTCTCACAAGCATAGTACTCCAGCTTCCACCAATTTAGGTGGAGGTCTTATTCTTACCAAAATCACATTTGTATTGATCTGTTAATTTGTTCATTTTACCCCTGCTATTTTAAAATAATTTTGTTCTGTATCCTGTATACCAGAGAGCAAATACAGCCTAGATTAGACTGCTTAGACTAAACTGTAGGAGTACCACAGCTGTGAATAGAGTAGCTGTGCTCTGTACAAAAGATGTCTTATTCATTACAGACTTTCTCCTCTCTACTTGTCCAATTTTCCCCCATCTGTATGGTCCTGCAGGAAACCACCCCCTGAGTGCACAAGGTGAAGCTCAGAGCAGCTCACCATGATCCTGGTGTCTGTGGTTTCTTCGAGAAAGTCTCTAAAAGTTATTTCTACTGAGATGTAACAGCTTGCATTAAAAAAAAAAAAAAAATCTTTAACTTGGGGATGGTCCCAAATCTAAGTCCCTCAATACTTCAGGTTGCACACTGGTCTGTATGGCTGTGGTGTCACTGCAGTAATGCTGCACTGGGAAGGCCACAGTGCTGCTTCTTCCCTCTCTGTGCCCCTGCTGTGCTGTGCACCCCAGCACTCACAACCTGAGCATGAAATTTAGGGAGCAGGAATGGCTGAGGGCTGTTTTGCTCCTCACATGAAGCTACACATACCCAGAGCACATCACAGCTCAGCTCTGCTCCTGTGCCACTAGCATAGATGTTCAGCCAGTTTGGCTGCTTTATAATGGGATAATGAGAGGTGGGAAGAAATATGCAAACAAGTAATGAAAGAAACCAAATAGATTAAAACCAGAAGCTTGAAGTGCTTCTTTTTTTCTTTCTTTTTTCCCCTTTCTTTTGGTGCTTTGTTTCACATTTGCACTGTGCTATGTTCTCAAACGGGGTACTTTGCAGGAGCTTAGGAGAAATTGCTGTGACAGGCAGCATGGCTAAAGACTGTATCTCAGAACTGCCCTCCCAGGAGCAGCTGCTCAGGATGCCAGGGATACAATACTTTTCCTGTCTGAGAAACAAACCAGTAAGGCTCAAACACATGGCTTCTGGAAAAACTTACAGGCAAACTTCTTACACATTGAATGTGCTGAACTAATAACTAGATTTCAAGAGAGTTGAGCAGATTTCAAGCAAAAAGTACTTTCAGGAATTTCAGAGAAGGCTCATAGCTGTCTTTACCATATAAATTTTGTATTATAAAATTTAGAAAGTGTTTATATTGCACACACACACATATATATATAACACTTGGGGGTTTTATATTATAAATCATGTCATTCTGCAAACTGTATAGTTAAGAATTCTATAGCAGCAATATATTGTGGATTATTTGCAATATATAGCCTATATAACGAGATAAATTTGCAGTTACAGATTTCTTATGCATTTATAAACAGTTTCTTGCATGCTTATAAGCCTGTAAGCTCTGATTTGTTTTAACTATTCAGTTATAGACAACTTCTCTCCAGTGTATGACTCCCAGGCCTCTTGGCAGCTGTGACACTGTTGCCTCCACATGAAAAGCTATGGCAAAGCCAAAACACTCTACCATGCTACTAAAAATAAAGCAGAAGAAAGAGGATGAGTAGGCATAAGTCACTAACGACTAGCAGGGCTCTCATTTTGCAAAGGGAAGTCAGTGGAAATCTTTGGTGCTGACTTACGGACACCTGGGGAGCATGGAGGGAAACAAAGCAGAAACTGGGCTCCCTTTGGTCTTAAAAGTGATGATTTCAACTCCTTATCCACGCCCCTGCAGGGAAAGGAAAGTTTAGACAAGTACAATTAATGAGCAAAGCAACTGAATAAATACAAAGCAGTCAAACAAGTAATATTTCGCTTTTTTTTTTCAGTTTTCTGAGAGGCTGTATACAGGATTAGACTGTGTTGTGGTCAGGGATTTGGTGCTTTGAAAAGAGGAAATTCTCCTCTCCCAGCAAAGGAAACGTGCTGCGCCTCAGAAGGCTCAAGGAGCATTTGGCTGCTGTGTGCAGGAAGAGAAAAGCATTTCCTTTTGAACTTGAAAGCAAAACTGGGTTTCAAGTGAACAGCAGAGCAGCAGCATCACTGGAAAAGTTTGCAGTTTGGGTGACCTGCTGTCTTGGTTTGAAAGACAGATGTCTGCTAAGGAAAGCAGGAGCTTCCCTTGAAATGGCAGATGTAAACTTCTTCCCTTTTAATTATTATAATTTTGAAATTAAAGGGCTCTCAGGCAAAGATATGGGAATAGGAATAACAGTTCTTTATTAGTATGTGTAAATATAAAACAAACAAACAAACTACAACTTAATAGGAAAATTAAAATAAAATGTAGTAATATAAAAAACCACTGACAGAGTCAGAATGCAACCTGACACCCCGTCAGTCAGTCAGGGTGTTGGTATCAGTCCCATTAAACGGTGGCTGCATCCTCCTGGATGACAGATGTGGTTCAGTTGAAGCAGTGCTCCTGTAGAAGGTGCAGTTTTCCTCTGAAGGTCCAGTGATGATGTGGAAGGGTCTGGTTTTCCTCCAGAATCCAGTGAAAAAAGGCTGCTCTGATGTGTCGAATCTCAGGTTTTATCTAGGTAGGAAATGCTTGGCTCCTGCTCCTGGGTAGGACATCTCCCAGTGTGATGATGCAATTTTATCAGTCATGCAGAGGGACTCAATGGCCCATTAACAGAAGATATCTGCCTGGAGTAAGGATGAGTCCTGGAAAAGATAATGATCACTGCCCCACTTGGTTTTAACAGATGGTGATAGAATACATACTTTTACACCCTGCATTGCAACCCAAGACACCTGCACAGTTCCTTCACTGAAATGTAAATATGTAGGCAAGAAAGGATATACAGAAAGGCCTTCCCCTAAGGTTTTCCTTCGAAGGAAGGGGAGAAGCCTCCCCAGATTTTGTGCATTTATGAAATAGACCTTTTTGAAGTGAGGGCTGCAGGGGAAAGGGGGAACTGCAAGAGATCCTGGATCAATAGCTGTCTACAAACTGGCTTTAGTGGTCTGAATATTATAGTGTTTCTGAAAATCATATTTTCAAGCCAAGTGATGCTGATCTATGCACAGAAAAAAAAAACCAAACAACTCTCCTTCAAACTTGAAAATGCTGTAAAACCCTAGCTTTGAAGCAAGGCTTGAGGATGCAGTGATGATCTCCTGATTTCTATTTAGCCTTGCCTGCTGCAGCCAGCAAAAGCAGCCCTGGCTTTTCCCGCCATCAGGAGCTGCTCCGCAATTCTGGCTGGATTTTATCTTTTTCTCCCTCCTTCAGGTGAAAGCTGGCGCGGTGTCTCAGTGCCAAAGTGGCAGGTGAAGATGGGGTGGCTGCTGCACCTCCACAGAGCCCGAACTCAGCCAGTCCAGGAAATGGCTTTTCAGCCACCACAGCCTCACTGAAGGCTGGTGCAATGCCAGCAGAGGTTGTAACTGGGGAACACGTGCTCTGAGAAATGTCATTATATATAGCAGAGAGGAAGGGAACAGAGAAGTAACTGAGCAAGCTGGGTATCTTTTCGATTGCGGCGTGGTTTTCAGCCCTGCTTGCCCAACCACCTTTGCACCACGAGGCCCTCCTGCCATCTCCCTTCACCAGGCTAAGACAAGGAACAGCAGAGCTTTACAGGAATAACCTCTGAGCCACACAACAGGAGGTTTTTCTTCATGAAACAAGTGAGAAAAAGGGTAAATAACTCCAGTACAGCACAATGTTATGCACAGTTAAGATCCACGGGTGTCTCAGCAGGTGGGCTTGGGCACCACCATGGGCCTGGCTGTTGTAGCAGGAGGGATCCATCCAGAGCAGGTCAGCCAGAGCCATTTTGAAGGGAAAGTACAATTTAAAAGTAAAGGGAGTGAGTCATTTTGCCTGTTGGCATAAATGCAAAGTGCTTAGGAGCAGGAAGTGTCTTTGTTTTTGTTCAGGGGAGTGTGCTCAGGTCAGGTTATCACTGAAGTGCACTTCTGGCTAGCAAAATAAGGCCTTGCTCCAGCAGCATGACCATCCTACCTGGCAGGGGCAAACAATTTCATGCAGTTCAGTATAAGGTATACAACATTTTGCTTTTTGTTTTTAACATGGTATTTAACAACGCTGAATCTTAAACCAGCATCCTGCCACCTACTGCTCATTAAAATGCCAGATGTAGTGTGTGCACAGCAGACTCATTTTGGCCTCAAAAGCCTCATCAAAGCTCTATGGGACTGGTGGACTGGTCAGATATTTTTCTGGTTGGGAAAAATATCCTATGAGCCATCTGAATTGCCCTTCTGGGACTCTCAGTCAGTGTAACGATGTCTGCAGCACCACCAGCTTTCTTGGAGAACAAAGTGCAGTTTCCTTTTGTGTGCTGAACAAACAAACATTGTGTGGGAATTGGTCCTAACAGAAATCCTTTTTTTTTTTTTTAAATATCCAAGTAATTTTTTTTTTCAGAACACTGACCCTTGGGAATGCCTGTGACTGGTTTGCGAAACTCAAAACTACAGAGGTATCCATGGTGGGAACATGGATTGCTTGGGAAACAACTATTGCAATAACATCAGGGATGGTTCTGCAGTTAAAATTAAGCATAGAAGTGTCTGAAAACTGGCAGTCTGCCTACTGCCAGAATTCATTATGAATTTGGTGTTTAGTATAGCTTAGGTTAGGAATCATCCCAACGATCCTTTCTCCTTTAATTAAATGATGTCTGCAATTAGGCTCTGCTGGCCACACCTCATGTTTTGGGCTGAGCTCATCCTGCCTGGTAAATAGGAACACTGGAGAGAAACAGGGGAGAGGAACAAAGAGAAGACTCTGAAGTATCCAGCTTTGCTGCTTATCTGTCTCCAGGTACTGGCTCACTGAAAGTTTTCACATTGACAGTGTCTTTCTGCAATTCTGTTCCAGCTGTTGGATGCTCAGTGCTTAACCAAGAATCTGGACACAAATTTGTTGTTGTGCTATAAATGGTCCACATATAAAGCCACAGCCAGAGTATACAGACTGTAAAATGTAGAGGAGGAAGGTAAGAGAGATTTGTGGAGATGAGGGAGGTGTAGGCTTGTACATGCAAATTCTGCCCTGAAGCATCCTGATTAATTTACTGAAATTGCTTCTAACAAAACTAAATCTATGTGGATATTTTTTGAAACAAGGATTTCAAACGTTAAGCAATGAACAATACCTAGGACCACACATATTGAAGCCTTCTCTAACACTTACTACTAATACTTCTGGAAATGCTGAACTAGATGCATGAATGCTAGTTTGATTTCTATAAATCTCTTCTAAAAAGTAAACACCACATCTTGAATCAGTTTAAACCCTCCATCTTCATAAACCACAGTGGATAGACTAAGTACATGAATATATCTCTTAACATGTTATTAGAAATATAGATGTTTAAGTTCAAAGGGTTAATTAATATTTAAATTACTGAGTTTTAAAAAAT
Organism: Toxostoma redivivum; assembly: GCA_013397375.1. NCBI lineage: Eukaryota > Metazoa > Chordata > Aves > Passeriformes > Mimidae > Toxostoma > Toxostoma redivivum. The sequence goes on along the minus strand of VXBI01000068.1, from coordinate 894,942 downwards.
TATAAACAGGACTAGTTGAGCAGGTTTAATCGGAGAAGAAGTCAATTTTATTAAGAGTAGATATGCAGTGATACCAGCTCCTAAAGCCAAAATATGTGAGCTCATCTTTTGCTAGATGCATCGAACTGATAACTTCATTTATCACTTCTGGTTTAGGCCTGCATGGTTGGAGTAATTAGATTTATTTTTTTTCTAGAATAAGATGAGAGGTGGGAGGATAGCAGTAGCACCAAATACAAGAGACAGAATAAGAATGCCATGTGAAATAAAATCATATCTTTGGTGTCTGTACACTGGTAAGAATTATCACCTATTCTACATATCCCAGTGTTATAAATATTTGTTACAAATATGTGTCCAAATTTACCCTAGTTATTTTCCTTCAATATTTCCCCATACTGCAGTGAATTTTTAACACGATTTAGAAAACTGGAGGTGGGTGCAATATTGTGCCTTGATGCAGGGCCTCGTTTGCCATGGGCCCAGTCAGCAGCCTCACTGCTGATCCCTGTCTGGCTGTGTCCCATGGCTCCAATGCCTATTCACTCCAGACTAGTGGCCTCTTCATCTGCTTTACAAATAAATACATTTGAAATGTTAGTTTCATCTTACTGCAGGGAGTTGTGCACACTGCCAGCCATGGGCATAAGAATCATGCATTGGTTGCAAAAATAACACTGGAAAGTTAATGGTTTTTTCATATAAAATATATATAAATATTTATTATATACACATACACATGCACATATATACATGTATACTTGTTTGTGTCGACACTTCAAAGCCTTTGGGCTCTGTCTGTTTTGCATTTGCCACCTGTTTCATTTGTTTCTTTTTCCTCAGGTACCAGAGTGCCTTCATGTTTAGGGATGTAACATTGTTCATGTGCCAGAAGTGGGAACTGAGGCCCGGTTTCTCCCCTCATGCAGGGCAGGTTGTCACACAGGAACCAGGAAAAGGTAGGTTCTCTGCCTCCCATCCTGTGGAGATCCCTGCAGAAGTCACTCTGCTCTGTAGCCTCTTTCTGAAGACTAAGAATACAGGTTTAAAAGACAGAAGACTCCTGGGAAACTGCTTTTGAGTCAGTGAGTACCCAGGGGATGAACGTGATTTTTCTTTGTATTCAGAATAATCCATTTAAAGTTTTCTCTTTCTCTAGAATGAAAGCCACTTTCTGTTTAAATATTTACAACTCTTTCAAGGACATAACTTTGCTATATAGAAATGGGTCTGTCTTACCAATACTTGGAAATCCTGTAGTCTGTGTTTTCCATAAGCCTTCAGAAACTCGACTGTCCTGAGGGCTTTCTGCTGAAGTAATTTAACAGCCGTGCTGCAGAAATGGCAAGGTAAGCAGCCCAGCAGAAGATACAGTAGCCAAAACTCTTATCTCAAGACCCATTTCTTGGAGAGTTGCATCAACTTCCCTCAGTCAATAATGAGTCTTATTTATAAATTCACGTACAATACAGAAAGGAAACTCGTTGCACTCTTGTGGAGATCAAAGTTTCAATGTGCTTTTTTTCTCCTTCTCCTGTTTAGAGAACTGCAGTCAGTCTGCATGTATCTGTGTCCCTCTTCTTATTGCTGAGCCCAGCATGGTTGATAGCCTTGAGTATTTTTTTAAAGCTGTTTCTAAAGATAAATATTTTCAAAACCTCCCAGAATGCAAGTGTTCAACTTAATTTGCCCAGAGCAGCAGTGTTTGTTAGCAGGCTGCTCCTTTATAGGTGGGTTGAAGTTCCAATTCACTAAATAATAAATTAAATATAATGAGAAACATTTTCCATGGACAAGGGTAGAATCCCTGCCTTATTGAGGCCTGTGCAAAAAAAAACTTTATTGATTTAGTTAGGTTACATTCAGAGGTTAATCCCAAATCTCCTGGTCCTTTAATAAGAAGCATTCTACCACTGAAAAAATAAGAAGGAAATTACATATACCAATGGAACAATCTCCAAAATACCTGAGCACACTCACAACACCTTTAAGAAGTGGACCATCAGGTTTTCAACCTTTGAGAAGCAGAGAAGAGATGGGTTTTGTCCACACACAGAATTCACTCTGCATTCCCTTCCAGTTATGTTTTGTGATGTGATGCAGTGCATGTGTTCTTCATCACCAGCTTGGCTGCAGCAGGTAAGTGCTTGGCTTCATGTCAGGAACATAGCTGCCAGCCAGGAATTTTCCTCCACTCTTGCAAAAAGTAGAAATATTTTCACTGGACAGGCTGGGATGCTTTGATCAAATGTGATACTAGAGAGAAGGAGAAAGAGAAACATATATATATATATATATACACACACAAATGTGTATATAAAACATAAACACACAGAACGTTCATACACACATGAATATACATGGACTATTTAACAGACTATAAAACCCTAGGAGTCTTTATGAGTCTTATGGGTGTTTTCTTCCACTGAAGCAAAGGCCTAATCAGGAGAGGAAACAGAAGCTTATTACCCCACCCACCCCCATCGCCTCTGCTAAAGCCATTTATCAGAATGTTTCTCAACCTTCTTGTGTTGGCAGCTTTAGGTTTTTGCAACTTTTTAGGGGTTATGGGTGATTATGGTGGTGGTGGGGTGCTGGCTGGACAAGGATATATTGAAGATCTCTTCCAATCCATCTTCTTGATGATTCTGGGATTCTCATTAAAATGAAAGCCTAAAGAATTATTTTCTTAGTTTTACATTGTGGGATTGAGATGCTTTATTAGATCTTGGCAAATTTCAGACTTAACTTGCAGCAGATCATTTTGGTGGTGGTGATGCTGGCTGGATTTCACATTTGTCCCATTTTATAGTTGCCCTGTGACGGTCCCATAAATATTTCTGAAATAATCTCTCAAAGGTATACCAGTATTGCAGAATTGCAATAAACAGTTCTTAGTGGGCCAAGAGGTTTCTAATCCAAATTCAGTAAACAACCCCAAACTCAAACCATTTCTCTGAAGGCAACTTCATTCTCTAAACGAGACTTCAAAGGAAACCCTTCATATTTAAACATATTAATTGTAGGCCTCTGCTGCCAACAAAATGAAGCAGGCTCATTCCAAGCACTACCTGCTGTAATTTAGATTGAACTTCTGAAAACAGTTCTTAACATTATAGTTCTAAACTTTGCAATAGCAAATAAAGCAGAAATCTTAGCTGAAACCAAAATATTAACTATCTGAAGTCAGAAATCAAGCTTCAGTTGCACTCTTTTGTGTAGTAAATTGTCTCTAAGATAAAGCTGATTGCCTTAACACAACTAAAAATCAAATTTATTCTGACTGCATTTGTTAAAAACTATGCTTACATGCGGCTCTGGTTTGACTGAGTAACTTTTAACCTCCTTTAGATATCTTTTACTGCACCATGTAGTGAAAAATACAATGAATGCTTAACAAACTAAACTGCACCTCTATGGTACAAAAATAGGGGAGATACAAAATGAAATTTAAAAAATTGCTTGCAAAAATTAAAAATATCAAGGATAAGTAGAATTAATAGTGAAATATATATATTTTTGTAATTCATCCAGGAAATCCCATTTCCTGCAATCACTTAGAGGAAAAAACTTGCCATGCTCTTAATTAAAAATTTATAGCTAGAAACTTAAGCCCCAATACAAATAAACAAACCACCAAACCAACAACAGCAAAAAACCCCAAAAACCCCAAATATAACAATTACGTCTCAGACAAGTTAAGCTCATGACAAATCATGGGGCCTGTGTATGTCAGTTCAGTTTGGCTGTGAATTTCTGGTCTTTTTTATTTTAATTTTATTTTATGGTGATGTTGCTATTGTTTTAGGGTTCTTTTTTTATCTGAGATTTTTGCTGTGTCTGCATGATACTGGCAGTTTTCTGTTCGTGCTCTTGTCTTTAGGGAATTTCCCTTCATTTAGGAAGCTTTATCAGGACAGAGCATCACTTGTTAGCCAAATTTAGAAAATTTGGGAGGTCCATAAAGACTGTGGGGACACAAACACGTCTTTATTTCACTCTTAAAGCATTTCACCACTTTTAAGATCGCAACACTGGAAACAACTTATTTGAACACTAAACCTCAATGTTAAGGACAATTTGTTAACTTTCCCACCACACATTTTGTTTCTGCCTGCTCAAGTATTGTTTAGACTTCCTGATTTCAAAATCTGGCCAGGAACTCGAATGGCCTTTCAGGAAAAGTTGCCCCAAAAGCACAGGGGTAACCACGCCACACGCTGCCGTGTTTTAGCCCCTTTTTTATTTGCCTTTTGGAGAGAGTGGGTGTGGTTTTACTGCACTTCTATTACCGTGTTTTTACCACATTTTGGCTTTGTCAAGTGCTTGAAGCGCAGGGCTGGAGAGAGCACAGCCTGTTCTGTCAGTGCAGGAGCACTTGTCGTCTCACCGCTTCAAAAGCCTCCTCTGCTTTTTTTGCCAGTTTTTATTTTTATTCTGGAGACAGTCGGGTGTTTTCAGTGCGTTTTCACCTAATTTTTACCACATTTTGGCTTTGTTTAGTGCTGGAGGCAGCATAGCCTGTCGTTCGGCCAGCGTACGAGCACTCGCTGCCTCGCCACCTCCGCTTTTTCGCACTTTTTCATCTTTCCTTTTGAGCGAGAGGGGACATTGTTTTCTGCATTTTTACCACATTTTGTCATCGTTGAGTGCTGGAGGCGCAGGGCTGGAAGAAACACGGGTTGTTCGGACGGTCTAGGAGGACTCGCGGTCTCGCCGCCCGCGGCGCCGCGAGAGCTCCGTAAACAAAACCCTCGGTACAAAACCCTCGGTTTTGTTTACATGGGCGGCGGGGCCTGGGTGGCGCGGTGGTCCGAGCCTGCCCCCATGGCCACGACAGCCCCTTTCCCGCCCCGCTCTCCACTCCCCTCCCCTCTCGCCATCCCCCCCGGTCATGGGCGGTGGGGGGGCCGAGCTCGCCC
>VXBI01000068.1:874206-889351 GCA_013397375.1 Toxostoma redivivum | reverse complement strand
CGCGGGCGGGGCGGGGCCGAGGGGCCGGGCCTCCCCCGGCACGTGGGGCCCTTCCTGTCAACACCGCCCCGCCGCTCTCGGGCCCTGCTCGGCGAGTTCGGGTTCCTGCCGCGTCCCCTCCGCTCGCGGGGCTTCCGGTAGAAAGGCTCTTTGGAAGGAAGATCCTCGATTCCCTGCCGAGAGTTGATGGGTTGTTATTTTTGCCTCGAGACTTGTTTGTACTTGTTTTTAGTGGTGTATTTGTTTTTAAGTTGGCTTGAACAGGGATAGGTTCTCCACCGTTCTGAAGGTGAAGAGCTAGAGATGTGGAGAGAGTAATGGTGTTGCTGAAAAGGTCCTGCACAGCTGCCTTTGGTGAATTCAGTAGTAACTTTCCGTGTATTGTTGGCCTTGACTGTCAACTGTCATTCTTCTTTACTTTCCTGCATTTTTTCTTGCATTCAGCTAGCTCCCTCTAACATCCAGAACGTTATCTAACAGTGATGTCAGAATTAGTAAATAGAATCACTGAGTGTGTGTGAGCTTTGCTCTTCCAAGAGGGAAGACTTGTTTAGTGTTTATTTGTTCTTAAAGCTGTGTTCCAAACTTTACTGATAGGGTGTGATCTCCCTGTGGCTACAAGGTAACAGTCATCACTTTCTCCACGCTCAAATATCTTCCCACATATCTAATAAGAGTCATTAAGAAGACCAGAAATGCATGCATGGGGCAATATACTTCTCAGCCAAGTTTCTTTTTAATTATTTCATTCTTGTTTGAGTCAGCAGAAACTTCTATTCTTTACCAATTTTTAAGCTCCAGGGAGATTTGCATTAATTGGTTTGGCTTGGTATAGGATACAAAGTCTTTTTGATCCTTTCTCTTAGACTCTAGATTCCTAAAGGAAAATAGTAATGGTTCAGAAAACACAAATTTCATCTCCTGAGTAAGTGACTATAAACCTTCAGTTGTCTGTACAGTGCAGGGTTCATTGTATGAGAAAATTTTCTTTGGATTGATGCTTTGAAGTTCTGGGAATACAAAATTTCTGCAGAACTACTGGGAATATTAGGCTGATGCCAGCTGATACTGTGAAAATTACCAGGGGTGTATAGAGCTTGAAAGAGCAGTAAATTAAAAATGTAATCTCTAAACCGATTTTTCTTTTTAAAGACTTCCTGTCTTTTCTCTTCTTGATGTCAGTAATTGTGTTTGTTATCTGAGCAGATGAAGGCTGCCTTTAAAAGGTGCAGCTTTTTGAAGTGGGATATAAGGAATGAGGATTGCAAACCTCCCTCACAGGAGGTGATTGTTTTTCATAGGGTAAGAAGTTGCATTTATTTCTTTCAATGTTTAATATTTGAGCTTATTATTAAGCTGTAATACTTAAGGAAAAGAATTGATAAATACCTAAGTTTTCCTATTGATAAGATTGTTCGTTACTTTTGAGTCAGAAGATATTTCCACTTATTTATTATTTTGGAATCTTGTATTGGTGCTATCTACCTCAGGCTGAATTACATGACATTGATTTAGCTTCAGGTCTTTCAATCACATTTTTCAATTTTTTAAAACTAACTTCCTGTCCTTGTTTGGAGAACAAGGTTGATGTTTGCATATAGCATTGTTGGGGTTTAAAATCTGGTAGAGAATTTATTATCCGTATGAAATGGTATCTAAATTCTGAAGTGGTTGCTAGAAATTGGACAAACGAGTGTACATGTCCTCAGTAACAACTTCATGAAGAAATGTTACCCTTTTTGAAAAGGATTTACTCTCCAAAGATTCTGTTTTTTACAGCTTGGTCTGAGGATCCGCCAGCTTTGTCCTGGTCACCTCCAGGTTTGCAGCTGATGCCTGAGGTGCTGCAGGCCAGGAGAAGAAACAGCTGGCTGGGGTGTAGGAAGTGCAGCAAGCAGGGGGGAAATGGAGTCATGGATCAGGGTATGACATCTGGTGACAGCTCTGAGTGCACTCCTGCAAGCTCCGGTGTTCAGACTATTTCTGGAAGAGCAGGGAGAAGCTGTGGCTGCAAGAGGTTGGGAAAGAGCAGTAGTAGACATGGATCTCCTTTAGAGCTGCCTTTTGGGTAAGAAAACTGGGTGAGGAGACAGAAGTGGAGATGAGATCAGATTGAAGCAGAGGTGGCAAGGAGGAACCAGAACTGGTTTGGTGAACAAGGACAGAAAAGGCAGAAAATCCACAAAGACTCTGAGACAGGGGTTAAGGAGAGAATGGAGAATTTGAAATGAAAATATGGAAGCCATAAGAAACAGGGCTATGAACTTGAAGGGTTTAAGCTGACTGGGATAAAAGAAAGTTGGAGTAGTGGGAATTCAGAAAGAATAAGACAGACACTGGGACAAGAAACACTAGTTAGAAGGCAGAAAAGCTAGTATAGCACATGCCTAACAAGCACAGACTAGAACTCATAATTTTTCTGACTGGCTAGTGTCAGTGAAACCAAGTTATAAAACTTTTTTTTTTCCTCCTCCAAGTGTTACACAGCAGAGGAGATGGCCAGATGTTTCTGTTCTGAAGCAGTTTGGAGTATTGGTAATAAAATCCTTATGAGGGAGTTCTGCTGAGTTTTTTGGTTTTTTGACTTGGAGAGCTACAGGTGTAAAATTAAACAGCAGCAGCAACGTCAGAAAATGCCAGAATAAATGTTGATAGTAAAACCTTGCTGAGCCCCATCCCCCAACATATGAAGGTCTGTGATTGAATATTAACAGTATTTTTTCCCAAGAATCTTAACTTTGCACTGTAGATTAGTTAATATGTAATGATTATCTAGGTAAAGACTTGTGTTTACCTTAGTTTGTGTGGCCTCGCATGTTATTTATAAAGCAAACAAGTTAAAATGGAATGCTTTTTACACCAGCATTTTGTGCTTTGTGTCTTGTCCCTGTCCCTGCCATCCCCTCTGAGTTCCTGTGTTGGTTGTACACAAGGTGCCAGTACAAATGTTAGTGTGTATTTAACCCTAGACTTTTAAGGTAGTCTCATTTGATACTTTGCAATTAAAAGTATATTCTACTTCAGATATCTATTTTCAGAAGGCAGTGACATAATACGAAACACTTTACAAACAGTTCTACAGGACTTTACACTTAAAAACAACTTTCTCTAAGTTGTAGTTGTGGTTTTTCCCAGCGCCTGGTGGGGTGAACCAAGGGTAGGAGTCACTTACACCACATTTTGTTAATACCAAGTGAAAAACTGATGGTGCAGACAGGGGGATAGAACTTAGCTTTTCACGTTGCTGTGTGATTCCTCTGATGCTATGCTTTGTTTTCCCACGGAGCCTGGAAGAGGCATAATGCCTTTGTGCTAAAGAGGTGGAAAAGAAAAATATTCAATCCAGACAGGAGCTTAAATCCTAAAGTTTCCTAACTTTTGAGTGTTTGGTATAATAAATTGAAGAAAGTGTGTAATGTGGCTGTAAGTGTTGAAGAGATTGGGGATGTTTAATGTTTAGAAATCATCACTTCTGTCATTTCTGTAGAACCACAGGAAGCAAGGGTTAGAGGACACTTCAATACCATATAATTTGCATTTCCCTCTAGATAAGATGAGCTTCATTATGTAATTTTGGTCAAAGATGTGCTTTGCCTGATGATGGAGATTGTATATCATAATTCAGTACTAGTCTGTACATCTGAATGTTTTTCCAGAACATGAAATTTCAATCTTCTCTCTATTTTAAGACTCTTTCTTCTGTCTACTGATGATTTGGAAAAGAGATCACTGCTATTTTCTTATCACACAGCTTTTTCCCTATTTAAAGTGGAGACTTGTTGTAAGTGTCCCCTTTTCAGTTACATGATACAGACAGAGTAGGGGAAAATGAAGCCTAATGTTTTGCTGTCATGTGGACTGACTGATTTATTTTCCAGGGATTCTGTTTGGAAAATGCCAAGCCGGAAGTTTGCTGATGGCGAGGTGGTGATGGGCCGTTGGCCAGGAAGTGTCCTGTACTATGAAGTACAAGTGACCAGTTATGATGATGTTGCTCATCTTTATACTGTCAAGTACAAAGATGGAACTGAACTTGCACTGAAAGAAAGTGATATAAGGGTGAGTACATGTGTTTAATTAACAGTACTTCAACTTACGACTGGGTAGTTATTTTGCAAGTTTTGTTAACTGTGTCTTCAAGGAATTGGTGCTAAATAAAAGATTCTTCCTATGTGACACCTCAAGTAGAAGGTCAGAATGACCCCATTTTGAAAGTATCATGGTTGTTTTATTTATGTCAAAAAAGAAAGGTAGTATTTTTGAGGAAAACCAAGTCTGATCCTTCAGGAACGCTATAGCATAATTTTTCATGAAAGATTAGTTTGGGTACCTTACAAAGGTAGCAGTCTGTGAGTTGATACTAATTTCATGGTTTTCCATCTCTAAGTAAGAAAATTTGGTGACAAATGGGAAGATGCAGCTCACTGTAAGTATAAACGGTGAATGCCCTTCAAGCACATACTTAAAACATCTGCAAATAGCTTTTACTGGTTTAGGTCCTCAAAGGCTTCACTGAGGTATTTTGCTGTATTTTTGACAATTACAAACCCTTGAGAAAGGTTCATGTCATATAAGCATATTCCTTCCCCTTTACATATCTTTGTTTTTTCATTTTTTATTACTAATAAAGGCATTTAAAACTTCATAGATGAAGTTTCAGTTGAAAATGAATAATGTAGGAGGAAAAAGCCCTGTTTGAATGTTCACTGCAGTTCATTCCTATGGCCTGTTCTGAAACTGGCATAGGTTCAAAGCCTGTTCCTGTGTGTTTATGTGAACTATAGTGTCACTTCTTGTGACAGTGGCAGTGTCCATGCCCAGTAACTGGCCTTCTTTTTTGGGACGAAATTATTTCTGCCTTGAGGTAGGCAATTGTTTTCACTGTTTTAAGACTTTCTGACTTGTTACTTCTGCATGCAGGTTAGCAGACTCAAGCTGGGAAAATGCTTTTCTTTGTCAGGAAACGTTTATGCATTATATAAGTTGCATTGTGGAAATTTCACATGGGGAAATCAGCTTTATAGACTTCACAGAGAAATCAAACAGAGCTTTTGGAGTAAACTTTATGAAATTAGTTACCAGATATAATGAAATTGTTAGGCTGACAGGTTTTTTGTGTGTTGATTTGCTCTGTGTTGCCTCACACAGGTGATGAATTTTGCTATGTCAAATGCATTAATAAAGCTGAGTAGTGGAAGTGGAAGCAACCTCTGAGGGCTTAAGAGAGAGCTCTCAATTCCTTTCCCTATGCACAGGATTGAGAGGGTGGTGTGCTTAACAGCTTGGTGCTCACTTTAGTAACTTACATCCATAGCCCCATTTCTGTAACTTCAACAGGAATTGCCAGCAGCAGTTGGACTTGGAACAGGCTTGTTTGGGAATTGCCAGAAAAATGAGTATTCTGCAGTTGCTCTTTCTTAACAGGCTTTGTAGAGCATCGGTAGAGGAAATACAACTAAATAACTGTATGCTAGCATCCTCATCACAAAACCCCTCATGTTTCTAAAATTTTCTTTGAGACACAGATAAGATTTTGCTTTCTTTCCATCTTTCTTTCAGTCACAGTCATCATTCAAGCACAGGAAGAGCCAGTCTTCTTCAAGTTCTCCCTCCAGAAGAAGTAACACCAGATCCCGCTCTCGCTCTCGGTCTCCTGGTCGGCCAGCAAAGGGCAGGCGTCGTTCAGCTTCCCAAAGCAGGGAACACAAAGATGACAAAAAGAAAACCATTCAGGAGACCAGCTTAGCTCTACCGGTATTAATTTTGTTTGTTGTTTTTTTGTGTGTGAGTTTGCTGGACTTCTATTGAAAGAAACTTTTGCTATTTGTGAAAGATTGGTTTTATGCAGATTGGGTTTATCATTGTGAAAGCCAGCTGCAGTTCATGTTCCTGGACAGCATAATTACCTGCAAAAGTAGATCTCAGAACTCCCTTTTTTTTTCTTTAGAAATAGGGTTTCTAGCTTGCAACATTTGAGGAAATTCTTGAGAGGTAAACCAAAAAAAGTTTCACTTGAATTTGGTGATACTGCAAACTTCTCGGTGTCCAAACAAACACAGTTTTTTAAACATTTAATATCAAAGTTCTTGTTAACCACATGCTTCCACTTGTGAAATGGGGAAAAGGAAAGTTAGCTTCCTTTTAGATGTGTTAATTGATATGTAGAAGATAGGTATTAATATTTAAAATAAAATGAGTTCTGTTACCATATAGAATTTCTTACAATAGTAGTGGAAAATACACAGTGTGGAATATTTAAACACGGCCTTGCTGATAGATGATATTGCAAAACTGGTTTCATTGTAAAAACTAACTTGTAGGGATTTCTGAGTTTACCAATATCTGGTGTTTAGCTGAAATTTATTACGTTTGTTCTTAGCATTTTTGTGAAGATGGAGTGCTAAAAATGGTTCTGGTGATCTTTAAGTGAAGAGGAGTAGAGGAAATGTTTCTCTGTGAAGAGACAAATAGCATTTTTTCTGCCTCTTGTGCCCTTGAGATAGTTTCTCACTTGTCTGAAATACAGTCCCTTGAACTAAAAATGCATTCTGCTGTTCTGTTGAAAATGAACAAGTTTTAGTTAGGTTTCAGCTAAACTAAACCAGATTAATATAAACTAGATAGGCTTAGTAAATTGCTGTTCTTGGGTTGTGGGGTTTGCTTTGCAGTGAGCTCCTTTGAGTTGTGTGATCCAGTGCCTGAGGATCACAAACTGGTTTTAAGCAGCTTTTTAGCCACCAGCTACTGTTTACTTTCTGTACTTTTAACCTTTTGGGATAAAAGGGTTAAAAATCGTTGGTGGTTTTGTCCTGGCTTCTAACTGAGAAGTAGGATTGATCTGTTGGCTCTTGTATGACTGGAAAGACCGGGTTCTCTTCGACAAAACTTTGGCTGAAGTAAACATATGAATCATGTCTTCCCAGACCTGTGTAAGCTAGACTCATGAGAAGAATTTTTATGAGGGAATTTTATTTCTTCGAGGATAGTTTATGGAAAACCAAACTTTCAGTTCTGCAGAACTGTGCCATATATAAGACACTGAAAGCTTAAACTGTGTCTCTTCTTTTAACCAGAAACCAAGTGAGAATAACACCAAAAGGTACAATGGCGAACCTGAAAGTACAGAAAAAAATGACACATCCTGCGTCATCTTGGAGGTAGGAACATGGAATTTGCCCTTAGCTTTTTGTCATGTTCCTAGTAGGCTCTCTCCAAAATTCCTAGAAAAGAGCAATACAATAATCAGGTGTTGCAGCAGACCTCTCATTAGGGGTAGAAATGAGCCAAGACACAGACTCTCATTTAACAGCATGAAAAGGGTCCCAGATTATTCTTCTTCACAGCTTTGCCATCCTGACTCTACTTCAGAGTCCAGCTGCAGACTCTGCTAGTTATTTCCTGCTGGACTATGACTACAAGTACTGGTTTGCAGACTCTGAACATAGGCTTTCACCCAGCTCAGCTATGACTGCAGGCTCTGACTCCATCAGACTCAGCCTGACCTCATAGCAGATCTTTTACTGCAGCAACTCTCTCCCTTGTTCTGTTATTCTTTGTGTCTCTCTGGATTGTTCCTTCTTCCTCAGGACTCCCCTACCTCCTCCAGGTCCTTTTCTCCAAGATCCCCCTGACCAGCCAGCCCACCCCTTTTATTACACTTATCTTAGTCACAGCTGCAACCCATTGAGGGCAAGGCTGTTCCTCTTGTTTCATAATTAGTACAACTGTGACTTATCAGGGGTCAGGTCGCCTGTAATCCCTTCTTCTGCACTTAAAATCAAGCAGAAATAGAAGGCAACGTAAAACTTAGAGGTTAAGTAAGTTTGCTACAGAGAAAGTGATAATTTTTTGCCCTAGTCCTGATGGTTATTTAATGCCCGGGCATATGGCAGAAGGGAAAGGAGGAGGGTGGTCGTGGATGATCTGTATTGGAACTGCTGCTGATCTGTCATCATGGCCTAATAGGTTACAGTGCCTGATTTTAGCAGTCTCTTTATATGAATGGATAATTGTGTATTGGTGTTTCATAGTGAGTAATGTCCTCTGAAACGTAAAATATTGGAGTAAAATGAAGTAGAGTCACTGAGAAATGTTTTAGTAAGTTATTTTTATTCATTCACAGCAAAAGTTAAAACCAGACCTGGAAATCAAGCGCGTGCTTGAGCAGTACAGCTTGCGTCCAAGGAAAGATGACAAGAAGAAAGAAGAGATCTATTCAGAGAAAAAGACATTTCTGGCTATAAAACCAGTTGAGAAAGTACCAACAAAAACAAAGGAGCTAGAGTTTGGGGGAAGAATTGGTATGTGTGCATATTGTCTTAATAGTTGAAAATTAGTACTGTTTTGTGGTTTTTTTAACTTACTGACCATACTGTCATGTCAAGAACTGCTTTTTGGACCTTAGCTGCAGAATTCAGAGTAAAATTGTTGTGTTTCACTTGATTTGGTGGCACTCGAAGAACCTTTTTTGCCCTTGGTTCTTGTATGAAATGCAGCTAAAATCTTGTGCTGTCCCTTGCACAGTGAGATTTAAATATTTCTAGATTAAATTTAAGAATAACCAGCAAAACTTTTACATTTTCAAAACTTAGGTGTTTGAAACTTGACAGTAAAGTATTTTTAGATAGTTTTTGGTTATTTTTGAAGGCATGCCATGAGTGTAGATGACCTTGTATGGGAGTGAGAAGAATGTCTCAGTGTCCTGTTACATGACTACGAGATTGCTGCTGTCTTCTTCAGTAGAAGACAATGATAGCCTCTTCTTTGTTACTGAAGTTAATATTGAGCTTTTTTAGTGGGATTGAAACAATTTTTTTAAATTTTCTGTGCTTACCTTCTAACATGCCATGATATCTGTTTACAGGGACCTTCATGCTGATGCTTCTCCTGCCAGCTACTGTATTGTACTTGCTGTTGTTGTGCAAACAAGATGATCCAAGTCTTCTGAACTTCCCTCCTCTGCCAGCACTTGAGAGTCTTTGGGAGGGGAAGGTGTTTGGTATCTTTCTTCTGTGGTTTTTCCTTCAAGCTGTGTTTTACTTGCTGCCAATTGGAAAGGTAGGCTGTTGCGAGCAATTGGGTCTTTATGGGCAGCTAAACTGTGTGTTAGGCTGGAACGTGGGGTGTGTTCTAAATACAGTGAGTTTGAAAGCAATTTAATGAGCTTTTCATAATGAACTGGAATATATCTGCTGCAGATTTCTGTATGCTTAAAACAGCACAGCTGGCCAAGAATTTTTGCGTTTCAGAGCCTTTCATTAGAGAAGGCAGAAGGCCTTTTGTAGGCATTCAGATCAAAGTGTGGATAAACTTTGCTTGATAGAATTCTAGAAGAATTTTAGGTATCTGACTTTTAAATGCACAAACTATTTTGATGCTTGGTTTCTTATGGATATCCAGCATTTTGGAATGTAATGTTCATTTACAGGAAGGTATAAACCTTCTAACCATATGAATATCAGGCAAAGGCTCGCCTTCCCTCTTGTGACTTGAGGGTTACTGGAAGTTTCTGAAAGGACACTCTGAAGTAGATCAATCATGTGTTATTGCTGAACGTGTTCACAGTGATTGGAGCAGTTCTGCTTTCTTGAAGCTGGTTAGGAGGAGGTTTTTTTGGGCTTTTTTTGTTTTATTAAATGTTTTTACTTGAAACTGTTAATCTTTCATTTGCTATCCAGAGTATGTTTTTTAGAACAATGCATGAGCAGGTTTGAGTGTGTCCAGCTGGTTGCTTTGACTGAATGTCTTTCTGACAGGGATGAGCTTGGTTTTCCTCCCTTGAAGGGGCCACAAAAAATACATTGTTGGACATTAGTATTTTATTCTTCTTAGGTTGTAGAAGGCCTGCCCCTTTCCAATGGAAGGAAACTAGAGTACCGGATAAACGGTAAGCATGTTGCAGTTGGTTATTCTGAAACTGATTCCATTGTGTAATTTGCAGTGCTCAGCATCATAAAATACAAATGTTGAAAGATACAGTTTGATCAGAGAGCACATCTGTTGTAAATCTTTTGGATAAAATAGGATGAGCCTTTTCTTGGAAAAAAGTGGTTAGTAATCATCAGGAAATAAGTGCCCCAAGAGCAAGACATTACACTGTACAGGGATGGAAGTGGAATCCAAATACTACATTAAAAAGCTGAGTTTTGTCATAGTCTGGTAAGATGCACCGTTTTAAAGTTGGAATAGGGCTGTAAGTAATAGAAACAAGGGGAATTGCATCCTGCAAAAGTGAGTCTCATTGAGGCTGTCTCATACTGTCATGGTTTTGGACTTTTGTCTTTAGTCATACCATAGTGCTGCAATTCTTTCTGCATTCTGATAAAAGGAGGAAATAAGCTACATAATTTGGATTATTTAAAAAAAGGCATTGTCTTGGTGCTTCAAAGGCTAATTTTAAAAGCAAATTTAAAAGCCTTTTTGAGGAAAGGTAAGGATAGGAGGTTCCATCTGAACTAGAGCAGATGAATTCTGGAGGTTCCTTCTAACCTCAACCCTGTGACCCTGTGATCCATAGGAAGTCCTTAGCTGAGAACAGTAGAGATGCTCCTATTTGGGCACCAGTCCATTCTGCATGATTTTATGCTCTCAAAGTATGCAAAAATTTTTGTGTTCAAGTTTTGACTTGATAAGTAATTTTAATACTTCAATTACTGCTATCTGTATCAAGGTATATATGAAGATAATCCACAGATGAGAATATGGTTGTCTCAGCTGTCCCACAGATGAAACTTTGTGACCTGCTCTCAATATCCATCAGTAGTGTCAGTGTCCATTTTTCCACAAAAATCTGAAATTGGATCCTTATGGCATAAAATAATGGAGAAGTATTCAGAGTGTTCCTGCCTCTCATCATTTTGATGAGCACAGTTTCTGTGCTTAGAGTCTCTTAGTTATATTGCTGTGCCCCTTTCAACCATGGGAATGTCCAAAATGTTACTGAAATATGGACAAATATTGGAAGCAGTAAAAATGCAGAAAGGCTGGATTAGGTAGGTTCTACTAGAACGATAATTTTTTTTTGCTTTTTTAAATTTGGACTAATATGTCTGTCTTCTGTATCCTCTAGGGTTTTATGCTTTTCTTTTGACTGCTGCAGCTATTGGAATTTTATTATACTTTCAGTTTGAGCTTCATTATTTGTATGATCACTTCATGCAGTTTGCAGTGTCAGCTGCAGTTTTTTCTTTGGCATTGAGCATTTATCTGTACATTCGATCCCTGAAAGCACCTGAGGAAGAACTAGCACCAGGTGGAAATTCTGGTGAGTTAGAACTGGATAATTTCTGGATAATTTTAGTTCTGGATAATTGCTTTTTGATTTGTTAGTTGCATTTTTACAAATTAAAGGCTAGATTTAGGGCTGGTTATTATAAGACTGCAACTTTTATTTTGCTCTGTGAAGTGCTTTTTTTTTTTTTTCCCAGTTGTCATGAAGTATTTTCCTTCTTGACCACTTTTTTTGATGGATGGGTAGTTGTCAAGCTAAAGGGAATTCTTTTTTCCAAACAAAAGCAAATAAGTGGGAGAAAATGTGAAATTAATTAATGCCATGTGATCATGTTTGTAGGCACTGTGATGTGAGCTTCAGGATAAATAAAGAAGGATCAAGTGTCAGGGAGAACTTCTAAAGTGGTTGGTCCTCCTAATAAATAAAATATTAGGGCATCTTAAAATGCAAACTTTGTAGATTTAGTATTTTGCACTTACNTATATATTTATAAATGCTATTTATATATACTTATAAATGAGTACTGAGAAACAGTTCCACATTGCTTGTTTTTTAATGACCATTTTTATTCACTTGAAGGAAATTTCTAGCTTCTTTGTTTCGTGGCAAATGAAAACCTTTTCTAAAGTATTCATATGTTGAGGTTATTCAGCTTCAGAAATGCGGTTAGTTGCAAACTGACTTGTGAAATAGTTTATTGGTTTTTAAACTTAAACATTGGTCAAAAATACCTGTATTAAAATGTCCTATACTATAAAAGATCACTTTCTTTTACAAGTAAATTTTAAAATAAAATCTTTTCTAACTTAGGTTGTTATAAACTTGGCAATGCTCTTGGCTGAGATGAAGATCCACAATCTCAGTGTGCCATCCCTGTCCATGATTCTTGTGAACAGCTTCCAGTTTCTCTATGTGGTGGACGCTCTTTGGAATGAGGTACATGCCTATCCTCTTCAACTGTTTCCATTTCTAATTACAATGTTAAGAGAAGGAGGCTTTGGGAATGCTAAAATTCCTTCCTTCTTGTTTGTAGGAAGCTGTTTTGACTACAATGGACATCACCCATGATGGATTTGGATTCATGCTGGCGTTTGGAGATTTGGTGTGGGTTCCTTTTGTCTACAGCCTGCAGGCCTTCTACTTAGTAGGTCATCCCACCACAATTACTTGGCCTGTTGCTGTTGCAATTACTGTCCTGAACTGTAAGTTACAGTAAATGTTATTCTTCCTGTTGGTTACAACATAGTTCTGATTTTGTTTCTTTGAGATGGGAAGTGAAGCTTTAGCTCAGATGCATTGTCTGGCTACTGTGAAATTCAAAGAATATAATAAATTCTCATTTTAGCAAATGAAGGATAGGTGAGATTCTGAACACCTAATTGTTCTGTTGAGAAGCAGCTGTAGGTGGATGCTGTCTGGAGTTGAAGAAATGACTTAACATATTTTGAATTTAATAGATGCCTTTTTAAGTCAATCTGAGTGACTCATTAAAAAAAAAGTCAGTACCTTGTTGGCTATGCTCTACTGAACCTAGGGAAAAACTATTTGCATCTCCTCCCCTGATGGCCATAGTTAGAAACACATGTCAGTAGAAAATATCTTTCTTCATCAAAGCAAAGTGCTTTGAGAAAAGATCTCACATCTTCAGGCAACCTTAAATTTGCACCAATGCAGCCTTTTTTTCTCTGTTACCTGAATAGCAAACCCAAAAAAACCCACTCATATTTTGTAGACATGACAAAGAATTGAAAATAATGAGATATACAACTTAATAGGTGCAATACTGAAAAACAAAATACTTTTTTCATCGTCACCTAATGTTTTTTCTTGGGTTCCTATTTATTTTTTTATAAGACATTTATTCAAAGTATCATGTTTTTTCAACACAGCTTTGGAAAAAGTAAGTTTAAGCTGCTGTGTGAAAATTATGGGGAATATTAATTTCAAACCTAGAAAAATCATTGCCTGGTTCTTTTATTACTATGATCTTGTAGAAATGGGTGGTCGGTTTATGGAGTAGATGCTGTAACAAAGTGCTGGGCTGCCAAATAGAGCTGTAGTCATACAAAGTGCAGCATGTCACCTTATGTGAATTTCAGACTCAGTGTTACATTAAAAAGGTCAGATATAGATGTAAAAGTAGATATGAAAATAAAGGTTCTTCAGAATCTCTTCAGAGTTAGTAGTGAGAAGGAACATATGGAATGCAGGTTTCCAATGGCATTTCTATCTCAGAGCTCTGAGAACCAGAAAATATCAGTTGAATCTCAGGGGGAAAGACTTTGATGGAATAAATGTGGCAAAGGGCATGTGAGTGCTTTTGTTGAAGCTGAGAAAACTGGAAAATACTGAAAATGCAAAATACATCATGTTTATTTTCAGGTATTGGGTATTACATATTCCGTAGTGCAAATTCTCAGAAAAACAATTTCCGACGGAATCCAGCAGATCCCAAGCTGGCCAGTGAGTACATTTTTTATTCCATTGGCTATGATTTTATTCAATGGCTCTTTGTAGTATTTAAATACATTTCAATCACTGGATTGACCACAGTATTCTGTTCACAGATCTGAAATTTATACCCACTGCAACTGGGAAAGGGCTTCTGGTCACGGGTTGGTGGGGTTTTGTTCGTCACCCTAATTACCTCGGTGACATCATCATGGCTCTGGCATGGTCCCTACCCTGTGGTAAGTTTTGGAGACTAAAGTTCATTTTACCAAAAATGCTTTTATGTTTTGCATCTGACTGGGTTTGAAAGCCAAGTGGTAGTTATTTGAGATACTAAACCCTATTGAATGGCAGATTTCTGTGTCCTAACATGCAGTGCATTTTGTCTTCTATTTAACCTTTTCTAACTTGTTTCAGATTTGACATATTCTTAAGATATTACTCATCTTTATGACACTTTATAATTTAATAACCATGGGACTTACTTGCTAATTAGCTGCTCTTTAAATTTTTGAGGCTAGTGAGTGTGTTTTCAGCCAAAGTTCCCCAAAAGTGGAAGTTTGCTTAGAGACAAGGGTTACCATATTCAGGTTTAACTTGAAGTGAAATATATTTAAAAGAAAGGTCATCAAACACAGTGAAATTATCTTGCAAAGTGTTAATAATACACAGTGTTGCTCATATTGGGAACCCCAGAGCTGGACACAACACTCAGGTGGGGTCTCAGGAGAGCAGAGTAGTGGGTTGGAATCAGAACCTGCTGCCGTGCTCCTCTGATGCAGCCCAGAATACAGTTGACTTTTTGGGCTGCAGTCTCACATTTCTGGGTCATTTCCAGTTCCTTTCATCCACAAGTCAAGTCGTGTGCTCTAAGCAAAGCTGGACTTAGGTCTGCAGCCAAAAATAAAGAAAACCTGGTGTGGAGCAGTTCAGTGGTGCAGAGAGTGACTGGAAATCTGGTTTGGATAACTAAAGAACTTTAAATATATGCCAGCTTTGCATGCATTGAGAGTGAAATTGGTAGATTTTGTGACTCTGAATTTTAAAAATTACTTTCTGTAGGCTTGTGGATCTTTTTTTATCTGCGTGTGAACATGTATCACAATTTTTGCACTGTCCTGTTGAATATTTGATGCTTTAGGAGTATAAAATGCATCAGCCTTGAACAAGTGTGTGTCACCAGCTTTGAGCATGTTTATAACTACTGTCTCTGGATTTTTGTCCTGTAGCTAAGTTAACTTTCTCCCTTTGCAGGTTTTAATCACATTTTACCCTATTTCTACGTGATCTATTTCATCTGCTTGCTTGTTCACCGAGAGGCTCGTGATGAGCACCACTGCAAGCAGAAGTATGGCTTGGCCTGGGAGAGGTATTGCCAGCGCGTCCCGTACCGCATCTTCCCTTACATCTACTAGAGCACTCTGGGGCGTGATGGGCAAAGCATTGCTACTCTTAGTTTCCTTG
>VXBI01000068.1:775144-872795 GCA_013397375.1 Toxostoma redivivum | reverse complement strand
TTCCGACGGAATCCAGCAGATCCCAAGCTGGCCAGTGAGTACATTTTTTATTCCATTGGCTATGATTTTATTCAATGGCTCTTTGTAGTATTTAAATACATTTCAATCACTGGATTGACCACAGTATTCTGTTCACAGATCTGAAATTTATACCCACTGCAACTGGGAAAGGGCTTCTGGTCACGGGTTGGTGGGGTTTTGTTCGTCACCCTAATTACCTCGGTGACATCATCATGGCTCTGGCATGGTCCCTACCCTGTGGTAAGTTTTGGAGACTAAAGTTCATTTTACCAAAAATGCTTTTATGTTTTGCATCTGACTGGGTTTGAAAGCCAAGTGGTAGTTATTTGAGATACTAAACCCTATTGAATGGCAGATTTCTGTGTCCTAACATGCAGTGCATTTTGTCTTCTATTTAACCTTTTCTAACTTGTTTCAGATTTGACATATTCTTAAGATATTACTCATCTTTATGACACTTTATAATTTAATAACCATGGGACTTACTTGCTAATTAGCTGCTCTTTAAATTTTTGAGGCTAGTGAGTGTGTTTTCAGCCAAAGTTCCCCAAAAGTGGAAGTTTGCTTAGAGACAAGGGTTACCATATTCAGGTTTAACTTGAAGTGAAATATATTTAAAAGAAAGGTCATCAAACACAGTGAAATTATCTTGCAAAGTGTTAATAATACACAGTGTTGCTCATATTGGGAACCCCAGAGCTGGACACAACACTCAGGTGGGGTCTCAGGAGAGCAGAGTAGTGGGTTGGAATCAGAACCTGCTGCCGTGCTCCTCTGATGCAGCCCAGAATACAGTTGACTTTTTGGGCTGCAGTCTCACATTTCTGGGTCATTTCCAGTTCCTTTCATCCACAAGTCAAGTCGTGTGCTCTAAGCAAAGCTGGACTTAGGTCTGCAGCCAAAATAAAGAAAACCTGGTGTGGAGCAGTTCAGTGGTGCAGAGAGTGACTGGAAATCTGGTTTGGATAACTAAAGAACTTTAAATATATGCCAGCTTTGCATGCATTGAGAGTGAAATTGGTAGATTTTGTGACTCTGAATTTTAAAAATTACTTTCTGTAGGCTTGTGGATCTTTTTTTATCTGCGTGTGAACATGTATCACAATTTTTGCACTGTCCTGTTGAATATTTGATGCTTTAGGAGTATAAAATGCATCAGCCTTGAACAAGTGTGTGTCACCAGCTTTGAGCATGTTTATAACTACTGTCTCTGGATTTTTGTCCTGTAGCTAAGTTAACTTTCTCCCTTTGCAGGTTTTAATCACATTTTACCCTATTTCTACGTGATCTATTTCATCTGCTTGCTTGTTCACCGAGAGGCTCGTGATGAGCACCACTGCAAGCAGAAGTATGGCTTGGCCTGGGAGAGGTATTGCCAGCGCGTCCCGTACCGCATCTTCCCTTACATCTACTAGAGCACTCCGGGGCGTGATGGGCAAAGCATTGCTACTCTTAGTTTCCTTGCAGAGAAGAAGATACCTCTTACCTTTGCACTTGGTCATTTGTTATTTAGGCTTTTAAAGAAAACAAAACAAACAAAACCCCGATCAAACGCTGGAGTGCATCAAAGGTGTTACTTAGGAGTAAACTTCAAGATGTGAGTTATGTGAACTGACTGTCTGTGACTTCAATTTTTAATGAATTGTGAACTTTTAAAACTCTTCGAGCCCTAATTTTTCAAGCTAAATTTTATCTAGATTTCTGAGTTTACATTTTTTATTGCATTTAATTAAGCACTGTGATGTAAAGTATATTATTTTCTTAATACAATAAATGCTGAAATTCCATCCAGTTCAATTTTTGGTGTTACTCGTACCATCTAACTTCAGATGTCCAATTTAGTTGCCTGAATTGGCAGAGCAGCAGGGTCTTTTTGGTCAGTGGAGCTGGAAGCAGAGGATTTGACCCACATGAGGGGCCTGCAGCCCCATGGCCAGACCTGGCACAGCTCAGCTGGATTGGTTTTTCCCCTCCTGGCTTTTGATAGATGGCATTATTTTTGGTCAGAGAGGCTCAGCTGGCCCCTCCTGCCCTGCACCTGCAGGAGGACGAAAAGATGAAATTGGGAGAAGGGGCACTGCTGTTCCCTTCTCCAACCCCACATTGTTGAGGCAGTTCCAGGGCAGCTCTGGGCTGCTGCCTGGCAGCACCCCTGGCCCTAAAGATGGAAGCCATGCTTGTGGCTCACACTCCTGGAGGGAGGTGAAACACTTCAAACCCTTGCTGTGGCTGTGGAAGGGAATGGTGAACCCTCAGCTTGCCTCTGGCTTTGAATATGGGGTAAAAAGCATGCAGTGTCTGCCTGTGAGGCACAAAAGGATAAAATTACCAGTTGGCTTCTTCTGATCTTTGTAAATTAAGTCTTAATGTACCATAGTGTTTACCAAGTGTGTATAATAAAGCCTCCACGTTTTTGCTGTACAGTGTTTGGGTTTGAAAAATGCAACAGCTTTTTTAGAAACAGGAGAAATCAGTAACTAAACCAATTTCCAGTAATTTTTAAAAAGTTAATTGAATAAAGGATTTTGTAAATTAATGTAGTTAATTGTTGAAACAATTGAAGTGTTCATTTAAATATTTGTATTGACAGATATGCTATGAAAATATAGGAAATGCTCCTCAATCCAAAGTTGTTTTTTGGTTTCTTTTTGTTTTAATTTGGCATTGCTACCTCATATGTAGGTGTTGCCTTTTGTACTGTTGCAGATAGAGAAATAGCTATTTTTTTGCTATTGCTATTTAAAACAACATTTTTTACATGAGCCTGTGGTTAAACTCAACCACTTTCTAATATATTTTTGTATATATTTGACTTAACTAATGTATGTGTTCTGGTCACTAGCTGTGTTCTTTGTCTAACTGGCTGTAAATGAGATGCCCTTGTGGTATTTACTTCATAAGTAGAATAATTTTACTGAAATACTCTTGCTTAATTAATTAGCTTTTATTCTGTTGTCACAAGTAAGAGCCTTTCACACACTTTGTACATGAGGTTTATAGCACAAGTTGCCCTGAAAAGCTTATTAGAATATTAAATATAGTGCAGATACTTCTGCACTTGCTTGCAGGAGTGTTCCTAATAAATTGGAATGTTATTTATCAATTTTTTCAGTTATTTTAAAATGCTGATGTAATTGAAATCTAGCATGTGATTTTTTTTTTTTAATAAAGTAACCTATTTTGTACACGGGCATTTTTTAAAGATAATTGTACAATTGAAGTGTATATAATGTAGCTTGATTGTTGGTGTTGTAAGGAAATTGTTTTAAGACAAGTACTTTGATTGCTGGCAGAAAATAGCAGTGCCTCTAACAAGACTCGAGAGAATTCACTCCTGTGAAGCAGCAGATTAAACTGGGATATCGCTGTTTTCAATCCTTGCTGAGTGAATTTATGGGAAATGGAGAAATCATTAAATGGCCCTGGTGTGCAGCTGGTGTTTTAAAATCTGCTGAAGGAAGGGGCACTTTGATTCCTCAGCCTGTAAAGCAGGAGCTGCTCCTGCTGCCGTTCCCAGTTTTATCTGTTGCCAGCTGAGATTGTTCAAATGTCATTCAGAGCCCTTGTCTTTCAGAACCTGATCCTGACCAATGACGACTTCTGTTCATTTACATGCTGAATTTTATGTGAATTTGATTTTGAAGTAACTGTTTTTAATACAAAGCAAGCCCATGAGCTAAAATAAAGGTTTTGCTTAAAATTAAGTAGTACTTTTTTTTTTTTTTTTAAATTCATGGGGATGCCTGATAAGAATTACACTGATTTTCCTTATTTAGTACAGGTATGAGTTTGGTGAAATTCCTGTTGTACCTGTGTTTGTAGGCTGAGTGCTATGGGTTCTTATGTGTTGCTTCTCTTAGTCTGCCTGGGTGTTTTTTCTTCTTCCCTTCTGTTACTCAAAAAAAACCCCTTAATTTCAACTGTAAAAATACAGAATTGACACTCAGTTTACCTGTAGGATATTGTACTTTCCCCCACAGCCTCTATTAGAAGTCAAAACCAAATCCAATTAGACTGTATCCATATAAAGTGTTACTGCACAGGAAATAAATATAAATTCGACCTACAGGACTGTAGTGGAAATATGATACAGGAACAGGAATGATAGTTTTGCTTACAGAAAGATATTTACCCACACATAATAAAAAGTTTGTTTAAATTACATTTACCAGAGCTCATGAAAACCTTACCAGAAGAACTGTTCTTGCCTCTTGGGGAGTGAAAGCTGTTTGGGGGAGTGGGTGGAAAACCTTTCCTTGTGTGTGGATGGAGAACATATTGCACTGTCTGTACAGAACTGTTTGCTGATTGGGAAGTTCCCTTAAATTAGAAGGAAATACTTTAATAGAGCTTTTACTGTTTTAATATTTAAAAAAGACATCTTGACCAGTGAATGTATTAACAAGTACTTTTCAAACATCATCTCTACTTTAGTATATATGAATGTCAGCAATAGCAGTGTTAGCAAATGTCAGTGTGACAAACACTTTGTGTCCCATCCTGAGAATGGGGAAGCCTTTTGAAGGAAAAATTGGAAGTTGGCCAAGCTGGACTGATGCGTTTTTGGTGAGACAGAATGTGTGTGTGTGGCTGTCATCTTCCCATCATGTCAACATCCCATCCGTCTTCATCCTCACAACACGATCCGGTGCGGCAGCCAAATGTTTTCAGTAATTTTCCTTCTGTACCTCGGGGTGGTTTGTTCCTCACCTCTGAGAAGGGAGAGGGAATGGCAGGGGCAGGGATTACAGCGAAACCTTTTCCTGTCTCTCCCAGTGCTGCACCTCAGGCTGCAGACGCTGGGTGGAGCAGGTTATTTACTTGTTGCTGCACAGAGCTGTCGGCTCTGCGTTCCCGAGAACAGCCCCCGCCTTGCTGCGGGAAGAACACATTTTTCCACGGCAACCATCGGTTTCCCTGCTCTCTGCATAAAGGATTGGAAGAGGGCAGCATTTCCCTGTGTCCCTGTGCTCTTCAGTTCCCTCGTGACATTTGCTGAAGAAGGGAAAGATGCTCACGCATAAACTGGGGACAGTGCCCTCCTGGGGGACCTGTGAAATGCAAATGGAAGTGACTTGGACTGTGCACACCACACAAGCTTTTCTGCCCTTATCCTAGGGCAAGGTTCCCAGGAGCTTCTTGAGCTTCTGAACTTCCTTATGCTGCCTTTATTCCCTGTTGGAGCTGGGTATCACTAGGCTTAGTCAGCCTGACTTAGGCCCTCCTTGAGCCTGTATTTCAAACTGCAGAAACTTGAATGCTAATGAACTGGCCAGATAGAGGATCCACCTAAAGCTTAAAATCAGATGAAGTGAATTCCTGTGAAAAGAGCTGTAATAAATGGTAGATCCTGAGGGATACAAGCAGAAATTAATGTCCAGAGGAAGGGAAAAATGTTGAACTCAAAGTCACTCTCAAATTCAAACCATTTGCTTTTGGCAACACAGCTTCAAAAGACCTCATATTGTAACTAGTAATGGAAAAGCCTTTCTACTGGCAAGGCAGATGATGCTCATGCAAAGCTGCTCAAATGATGATGTAAAAATACCAAAGCAGAACTATTTCATGCTCTTTTCTATGTGTAATTTCATAATTTTGTCAAGACTGAAAGTGAACCGATCCTGCAGACAAAGGGTGAGCACTAGAATCATACAGCAATTTCTGCATGTGTTTATATCTGCTTATCACAGCCTGCAGGGATGGAACCTAGCCAGGCTGAGAATTCTCAATTCCCACCAAAATAAACCTTTGAGAAGTTTCCTGTGAGGAGCTGAGAGCTTATGGAAGTGCGCAGTACAAAATTAAAGGCTTGTTAGCCACCACTTGTGGAAGTCTGTGGTACAAATTTAGAGGCTGCTTAGCAACATCTTGTGAGTCTCAATAGTAGGCTGGCTGCTGGAGTTGAATGACTACACAGTAAAGAACAAAAATTCCTGACCCATGGCCTGGTGATTTTCCTCAGCCTGGTGAGAATTTATAACAAAAAATCACAGCCCAACTGATCAATTGTGACATATCCCCCTCCCTGCACTCCCTTCCTAAATTAAACAAAAACAAAATGAAACAAAAGTTTTGTTGTACAGTTCCCACAGGACATTCCTGAAACTTGCAAGGATTCTGTCGTGGGTTGGCTTGCTTCAAGTTAAGTTTGGTAAAAACTTTATTGTCTCCTAAGCTTGGGACAAAAATGCTGATCTTACACCTCTGAACCTCAGGTAAAAACATTGTTATAGTGAGCTAAAGGCATTGTTATAATCAGATAAAAACATTGTTATAAAGGTATGTTCCCACACTGACCTGAAGAAATACAGGTATTTTTCCTAAATTCATGACAAAATTATAGTTTTCATTTTTATTTTAATAGCAAACCCACACATTTCCAATCTCTCTCCTTACCTCCCTGCTTAACCTCATGCTCAGTTCCTTTGATGAAGCTGGTATTTTACAGAGCACTAGAAAACAAAAATTGCTCAGCATCCTCTTAATTTTCAACAGCAATCTAAGCTGTAGTTTACTGCAGCCCTCATTAACTTTGGAAGAAAGGGTCTGGTTATATAATTTGAGCCACATTAGCTGTACCTTATGAAGCACTACACTTTTTGGCTGCAGTTCTTCTCCAATTGATATTTCATGGTCCAGACAATTTACAGCAATTTTTGCCTATAATGAGCCATTATCTGAGCTGTAAAAATCTGCTAACCAAGCATCCTCTGAAATTGTCATCTATATACAACTGTAATGCAAAGAGTTCCCATTTACCTTACAATAGCTTATATATGTGTAAAGAACACATTCTGTTGCATTCATTAGTATTTTTGATAACACATGTCTGTATTCAGACATGTAATTAGGAAAAAAAGAGAAGCAATACAAAAATCCAATCTATTCCATTATAATAATTTTATTAAACGCACCTGGTGTTACTTTATGCCATTTAAAAAATGGAACCAGTTGAAACGAAAGTAAGTATTTCCTTGTGACATTATGAAGACTCCTCATTAATACTGAAATGATAATTATGCTATAGATAACACGCCTTACTGAATTACAGCAGTGTGGAATTTTCTATACTGTGTTTAAGACTGCATTACGTCTCTCCATGATACATTTCTATTTTGAGAAACTACAGAATATTCGATGAAGGACTGATTCATAAGCTCCTCCATGAATATGCTTGCCTGAAATTTCTTCCACCAAATGAGTCGTGTGTTGTGCCTGTGTGTGCTATTACAGAAATACACAATCTTCACAGCTTCTTCTAAGTGAAATAAGTAAGAAAATAAGAAAACACCGTTAAAAAAAAATCTCACCAACAAAACCAGCTTCTAAGTAGTAAGGGATTAAAATAGCAACAGGCAGAGAACCTGTGAAATAGATGCTGAAATCTTACATCTGCCTGGTTCTCCCAGCCTGCCTCTTCTCATAAAGATCTTTGTGCTTCACACCTGATTCGTGCAATTGGCTTATTCTCAGCTGCTGTGCCAGAGAGTGTCCTGCAGCCTTCCTCCTACATCAGGGAGGTATCAGCACAGGTCAGGAATGTGATTTATGGACATGAAAAATAAGTTGAATCTGATCTCTCTTCAGTCTGGCAGGATACATGTTTGCCACTGGGTTTGGATAACTACAGTAGTTGCAGACCTCATCATGCTGGGACAATTCACATTTAATAGCAACATCAAAGTCTACCAGATTTTGTAATCCAAAATAAAAAAAAGGATGACCCAAATGTTCATATTTTACAGAAAAGGGACATAAGGATGAGAACAATTGCTGTCAGTACCTGGATAATGAAGAGGTGTTCATATAGACACGTACACTCAAATATCTTTGTGGAAAAAGAGCAACGGTTCCTGCTGAAAGATTTTTACTTCCTAAACAGAATTATTAGGTGTGTATGGAATTTAGGAAATTAAATTAAGCTGGAATTGTCCAGGAAAAACCAACAGCAAATTCATTCCTGACTAAGATAAAATTCAGAGTCCACCATAGGGAGAAACTGAGGATGCATCCTGAGAATAATCTTATCCCAAATGAGCAGATTAGCAAAGGGAGAATGGATTTTTGTTGCTGCTTTGAAAGAGGCAGCATCAAGAAAGGACACTGGCAAGTGAAGTAAGAATGAGGATCTTCCCCATGCTGGCCAGGAGAAGTGAATTTGAATTTCCTGAGAAGAGATCCTAACCCAGTTTGCCTTGGCTGAGGACCTTCCTGTGGTCAGGTCAGAAATGTCTCTTTCCATCCTCAGGCAGTTTCTGAGCAATGTGACTGGAGATGACCCTTAGCACAGCTAATGAATGATTGCCCCCATTTTAATTTGCCCCAAGAGAACTCAAGAAGTTAAAGGACCTTCCTGAGTATCCCAAAAACCCCCTGTGTGGTGCACTTTAGAAATATACTTCTGGGCTTCTTTCCAGGTGTTCCATGGCATTTTAAATCAGAAAAGGGAGTGGTTTAACAGTGAGGACAAGCCAGCACCCTGACAGGACTAAAGAACTGGGTAAAACTAGTTCTGACTACTGTGAGTTCAGGTTTGGCTTGTTAAAGCTGAGTGGGAGCACATTGCAAATTAACAAATAAGTGGAGTTTCTAATGGCTTCTTTGCAGTTTCCACCTGCAGGCACACTCCACTAAAAAAAAGAAAGTATCATTCCCATTTTTTCCTGTGCTCTTCTGAATGACCCTTGACTGGTGCAGAGGGCTCCTTTTAATGATCTTGTAATGTGTTTGCACAAGCCACTTATACCAGGGAGAAATTCTCTTTAATGAAATATGTAAATCTTAGCACTTCCCAGCATCTGACACTAAAAGATAAGGAATGCCTTTAAAGGATTTTGTCCTGTTGCTATAAAAAGATAAAGTAAGGCTGGTACTCAATTTATGACAGCAGTGGATTCACAAGGGTTTGGAAGAAATCACAGACAAATTAATTTTGTGACTCACTTGGAATACAGACACATGCAAGGTGCTTGGAAGAGTCTTGAGAGTTATTTCAGCCTGGAAAAAAACCAACCCAGTGTAAAGAAAATCAGTTGTCAGATATTTGATTTTTTTCCTTCTCTAGGAAATATAATTGCTCTCAAAAAGACTGATGCAGGTTGGTCATGAGGTCCAAGGTTCAAGTCAACTAATGATGTTATGTAACAGCTTCACTTATCAAAACATCCATTAGGCAGCTTCATGCTGATTTCTGTGCCACATGCAAAGTTAAAAGTTAAAATAGAGCTGATAAATCACCACTCTTACTTTCTTTATTATTTTATTGTATCTGCAACATTCCACCACCACTATTGACCTAACTGTCAAAAAATTCTAGATGTCGAAGTTTGTTTTCTCAACTCTATAACAATTCTTTTATGGTTTCCCAAATGACAAAAACTTTTATCACTGCTTTTAACAGAAAACATTTTCAACGTATTCCTTATCAAAATTACAGCTAAGTAAGAAAAAAGAGATTTAAAATAATCACTTGAACCATTTGCATTGTCGCCTACATTAACTTATCTTAGTAGACCATAAAACAATATCTCTTAAGATTTAAGGCTGATACACCATCTTGTGATAAAATATAAGATACTGTAGAATCAGTTGGCTGCAGAGTGACATTTTAGTGATTCTAAGTCTCCCTTTAAACAATTGTGTTTTTCTGTATGTAGGTAAGAACTGGTCCACGTCAACCTATCATATTTACTTACTCTCATATTTATTTAAGCTCTGCTGAAAATTAGAGAAACAGAACTCACAAATCCCCAAAAAAACATTGTTTCTGCTGTTTTTCCTCTAGTGGTGGACAGAAGCAGATCTGGCAGAGCCTTTCAGAGGCCTTTGGAATTCAAGGTCAGAGCACTGTTGGTTTGTCTGATGGTTAGGTCAAAGAAAGAGCTTTTGTGCCTTTGCTCTCTTTCATGTCTCAGAGAGCAGCAGAGGAAGGACCTGAATTAAGCTCTCAGCAAACCCTGGATTTCTCCAGCACACAGGTGTCCAGGAGGCTCTGAGGGCTCACATCAATAAACATGAAGAGCTGTTGTGATGATGAACCAGCAGAATACAGATGATTTCTGCTTTTTCCTTTCAGCTAACTTTGACCACGGTGCCACTGCAGTAACCCTTTGACACTTTGATCAGTTTTGGATTCAAAGAAGGGAAACTAATTTATAACCCCATGATTTTACATCCAAATCTAGATGCAAATGGGAAAGCAAAAATTTGAAAATCTGATTTAGAATCCAAGCGTTTTTCACAGCTTCTAGCACCAGTATTTTTTATTTGGACATATCGGGCTACATGAGTTGTTAAGCACAACTTGAAGAAAAGTTCTTAGAATTCAATAATCTACTGCTTTGTGAAGGATGTTCACAAAGATTAAAAAAAAATCCATCAAAGGAGAAACCATGGCTGATATAACCCAATTCTCTACCTATTCTCAATCATGCTATTAATTTGAATGTGGCTGTGTCTGATCCTTGTAATGACAGATGTGGTTTGTGGAAGATGATCTGACACTGGATTTGAAAATAGAGAATTAATTATTGGATTTTCTTCTTAAATGTACAAAATCATATTCAGATAGAAGGCTTTAAGAACCAATCATGCATATTAATTGAAGGCTTTGGTCTTGGAAAAATTGAATAGAATAGCAGAAACACAGTAATACTGATGACTGACATGTAGTATGCTTCATATATAAAAATATGAAGGGATAGCTCTTCAAATATGTCATGCACAGGATTATTAAAACTAAAAGTGATTTAGGTTTTTTTTGGCCAGAGTTTCTTACAGAGTGTTTATGGAAAGCAGAAAATCATCTTCGTACTCATCTCTGATCCCAAAACACCTGTAGCTGCCAAAGTAAATGCAAATAGATATGAAGCTTTCCTGAAAATGTTCTGATATCAGGACACTTTTCCAGATTTCCTTCCCCAAATTAATAAAACAGGAAAAAAGAACTCAATAATCTTCAAATATTTCACTGTAATAAACTAACATACATTACAACTTTTCAATACATTCCCATGGTTTTATAAAAATACACAGTAATTGGCTGGTATTTTTGAAATATTAGAAGCCAAAAGGAGTATGAAACATTAAATCACTGTTAAGAGGGTAAATAATTTTGCAGGTGTGCTACTGAATCTCCAAATGCATGGAATCCATGGTTATGATATTAATTAGCCTTCAGATCAAGCAGGATCTGTTTCCTGGGTGCAGAATTCAATTTTGAAACTTCTGTAAAGTTGTCATTCATTGGAAAATATAAGCAGAGATCCAGGAGCTCCAGAGATATTCTTGAGCCTCCATGTGTGGCTTAGGGTCTTGAAGAAAATCCTTCAGCTACATCTGAGCTTCACCTTGGTTATCCCTCAGCACACTTTGCAATTTTTAAGGAACAAGGCCACCTAGAAGATGAATCTGGAATGAAAACTAAATTGACTCAACTGAAATTACCAGATGACACTTAAATGTTTACTGCTTGCTTAGCCTGTCCAATACCACCATTAGAGACTTCACAATCTCCTTCTGAGACATGGAAATGTCTGCAATTTTTTTTTTGTGGTTATATAAAAGTTTTGTCACTTTCCAAACTTCTTTGAAGCAAACTGTTACGTCTGTGTAAACGATTCTGTGGAGCTTTTAACAGGCTTTTAACACTGAAGAGCTCCCATCCTTCATTATTTGGTACTGTTAGTGAAAAAGACTGAATTTTTTTCATTGTATCTTTGAATATATTTACAATCTGTCTAAAATATACACATGGCTAAGCTTTTAAGTAAATGCTTATTGTTAAATATTCAAAAAGACTATGAGCAAATACAAGCAAACAGCTAGACACCAATTACTCAAAGTCACTGCATTAATATTTACTTTGTAGTCTCAACCAGTAAATGGAAGAAGAAACTGGAATGAGACTGATCATGCTTCCCCTTTGCTACAACATTTAATTGCTCCTCAGGGCATATTGATTATTTTTATAGGGGGTAAATAGTAAATTTCTGCATCATTATAGTAAAGAAAAAGCAGGACAAGAGCTGCAACACTGAAATATGTCCTGGAGTGACCATGCTGTCCAGTGCTACTCCTGGGATGAGAGTTTTGTCTTTTTTCCTTCAGGAATTTGGTGATGTTTTGCTCAACCCAGCAATGGAATCACAAAAATCTGCAAGTGTAAAATTGTGGTGGTAGAAGAGATCATTAAATTTTAAAAAAACTCCAGCATGTATTTTGTCAGAGCAAAATGGGAAAGCACAAAAACCTGAAAATCCCATTAAGTCAGAAATTTACTTGACATGAATATTTTGGTGACTCTCAGTTTCAGTGTTTTGTCTGACCTTTACCTCTAAAATAATAACCTAGTGTTAAAAATGCATGTACATATATCACAAATATATGTGATAGACACACAGAGCTCACAAGCAGCAGCATCTATCTATAACTTAACAATCTTAATGGTATTGCAAGTAAATTATAAATCATTCTTTGTGACTAAAAATGACTGCTCTACCAATCATTTTTGATAGCTCAAAGAATGTACAGAAAATCACACTTTTGCAGAGCAAAGAATGCCTTTAGTATGCTTCTTTTACAGAAAATATTTTTTTTAATGCTGCTTTTAATTGAATGTCATGCCCTAGGAGAGATGAGACACATCATAAAATGAAGATGTCATATTTGTCTCTGTCAAAAGAAAAAAACCCTGCATTTTAACAGTTTCAGGATTTCAATTTAAAAATGCACTTGTCAGGAAAAGCGTTTTAAAAGCAAATGAAATCCTTCTGCTGGGTTTCCTGCTTGACAAGAGAATTCAAGCTTTAAATTTAGTACATGTGATATTTCAGTCACAGACTTTTTCAGCTTTGCTTCATTATTGTCTATAAAAGTTCATTATTGTCTATAAAAGTTTGTTGTTGGAGCTAAACAAGGTCCATTAACATATTTGCTGAAATAATGTTTGCTTCCTTCTAACTTTATTAGTTGTACTAGAAGTAAGTTTTATAACACACTTTATAACAAATTTTCTCAATTTTGGACACAGTATCTGAATAAAGCTGAAAAAATGAAGGAGAAAAAGGAGCTATTGAGCCACTAAATCAAGTCTGTCTGACTTGGAAATGAGTCATTTTAATTCCATAATCACTGACAGGAAGGACATAACCCCTCTCAAAAACTGTAGTATGTGGAAGGGGCCTTAGAAGATTGTATGATCTGTTCTTCAGGTAGAAGCCTATTGATCTATAATTTAAAAAATATCTCATTTTCTCAAAAGTATTGTCTCTAAGTAGGGATGCAGTGTGTAAGTGTATCTTGAAGAACTCCAGCTATTGGTAACAACTTTCTCTAAGTATAACTCTTCATAATACTATTTCTCACATTTCATATACTCATTCTATATTACCAAATGCCATAAAGGCACAATAAATCAGAGGGACGTCTTTGAACTCTTTACACAAACACAAACCTTGATACCCTTTTGCCCTACACAGCACTGACCCTGGCTGACATATTGATTATTCAAGGGGAGCTGAAATCCAGATGGTTTCTCTGGATATAATTAGGAAGGAATGAACCCCCAAGACACAAGAGACTGCAATCAGCATTTATCACAGCCTGAAAGGGAGGCTGAGCAGGAAGCTAGGAGAGCTGTCTCTGGAGCTCAGTGATATAACCTTAAAATGTCATGACATTAAATTCAGATCTGGCAAAAAGCTTTTGATAACGTGAGAGTCTGAGCTTAAGAAATCAAAGGAATAAACCCAATGTGTTTGGTTGCCTGAATCGTTCTCATGTGACTGTGACCTTTCCCTCCCTGCAATTATTAATCACAGTGAGGGGAAAGCACAGGAAAATATCAGTAATTTTCACGCAGATCCAGTATCTGCCATCCAGTTATTTGGCACAGAGCTCAGTAGGTAACCTGTCAAATTTGGGGCACAGTTTATGAGACAATCAGCTTTATGCTTCCCAGAAGAGCCAAAATCAATCTCTTCTGGAGGAGGGATGCTATTTCCAAAGCCAGAGCACACCAGCAGGCAGCCTGCTGCCAGGTGGCTGTGAGCACAAAAGGAGGGACCAAGGCATGGATGGCTCTGCACCAGGAGCTCTGTGGTCCCTTTTGCTGCTGGTTTGGAGCAAACCTTCTGTCAAGGGGGTTCTCAGGTTCTGCCAGAGCTGCCCCACACTGCAGAGATGGGAGAAAACTCCCTTTTCTGCTGTTCTCAAACACCACTAAGCCACCTGCAGCCACAATGGACCCCATAGAGAAGACAGAAAGGTTTTTTCTGTCCCACTTAGCCATGTTGTTATTGAGCACCCCATGTACAATTCAGAATATGCAAATATTATTTAGAAGAACCGGTTCAAAGTCTAACTTTTCTGAATGACTAATTTCACCATTTCTGCCAGAAGTATTTCCCATCATCTTGTGGGCTACAGCTGTCAAATGGCAAAAAAACCCCCCAGCTGTTGGAGGTAGAAAAGGTTATATCATATAATCAGGGCTGCTCATTCTGGCCTGTGCATAGAACCTATAGGAAAAAAAACAAACAAACCAAACCACAACAAAGTAAATTCTATTAGTCTTTGCATTTGAGTTGTTAATTATAGTTAAAGTTTCCTCTTCATATACATCTTGAGTGAGCTGTAGCAAATTTCGGTCAAGTCATCAGACACACAAAACTGCACAGCCAAAGAATCATTCTGCAAATGGGCAGGATGCAAATAAAGGTTTCTCTGCATTCTTTAGGAACAGTTTGAATAGCCTTTCCCCCATACACATCACCTCAACAATTTGATTTTCAAAAAATAAACGTGAGAATTGGTAATTCTGAACCACATCTGAGTGTCTGAGCTCCCATGATGAGCATCATAACAGAAGATCATCATCAGGAAAAGTCATGGCAGATGTGCACATGGCTCATGGTCACACATTTCAAGGCTTTCTTTCTACTGTGTAAGCTGCTAGCTCAGAATTCTGCACCCTTTCTAGAGGTTTCCTTGAGCACAGTAGGAAGCTGGAAAGCACTGCCTGATGCTGAAGTTTCCAAGGGAAAATACAAGAGGAGCATCCTGTTCTCATTCCAGTCCTTTACACAGACTGGATGGCTGGAGCAAGCAGAGGATTTAAGTTCCTGACCTCACCTGAAGCTGGGAAATTCCCCTGTGGTTGAAGCAGTACAGTCAGAAACCTTTTCTTTGAATTTTTGTTTCTACAAGTTTGGCAAAGGTGATCTGCTGAGGCAGAACAGGATTATCTGGATCATGATTACAGATCCTGGAATTCTGGGGTCCCAAAAGATACAGCCAACTTTGGAGAGGCTGATAATTAAATTATTAGGGACCATAATGAAAATAAGCTCTCAGGTCTGACCAAGTAACACTGAGATCCAGCAAGAAAAAATCTTGCACTCCTCGTAGAAAGTAGAAATATTTCTACATCCATTTTGTGTAAGAAAGAAGCTTGCACTGGTACCTGCACTGCCTTCATCTATGCCTAAAAATGTAGAACATGACAAATACCTGCAGCTTTCTGAAGACGAAATATTGATTCCACTCTAATAAATAACAGAAATTCAATAGATCTTTGGCAGCACAATAGGCTAATTTATTTGATTAACTTTTTGTTTGGAAGAGCAACCTCCAAAATCGTCTCATGTGATAGTTGAAAATAGATTTGAATTGATCAATCTGTGAAATTTCTACAGCTAATCCAGTTAGCAAGTCAACATTAAGTTATGCAGAACTCAAACACTGAACAGCTCACTTGGGAAA
Organism: Toxostoma redivivum; assembly: GCA_013397375.1. Taxonomy (NCBI): domain Eukaryota; kingdom Metazoa; phylum Chordata; class Aves; order Passeriformes; family Mimidae; genus Toxostoma; species Toxostoma redivivum. Next base: position 857,012 of record VXBI01000068.1, on the reverse strand, counting down.
TTGTTCTCATTCCATTACAGGAGTATGTCAAGCAGAATCTCTACATTGGAACAAATTGTGATTTATACATTTATATATTTATACACACAAACACAAACACCCCTTCTGATTCAATTTTGGCAAGTGCTTGCAGATTCTCCCCTCAAGGTCACTTCCAGGATGTCACACACAGCTCATTCTTCTTCCATTCACTCTTGTGCAACTCCTTCCTAATCACAGCCAGCACAGGGTGTGGAGTTGATGTATGCTTATAAGGCAATGGGCAACCTAACTAAAAAGAAACAATAATGTATTTCTGGCATTGTTTTTAATGTAAAATTCAAATAGATACATGTTGCTTTATTTACTTTAAAAACTCTGTTTCATAATTCTGCATAAACCTGGAATTTGGTTTTGTTTCTGCAAAGTCACCCTATTAAAACTATAAGCAGCAAATATCCCAAAACTTTATGTGCAAAGCAAGATCAGCACCTGATGTTTTACAAAAAACTCCGTAAAAGCAGCAAAGATTTTTCTTAAAATCATTCAATTTGCAGTCTTCCTTCCACCTGTAAGGCCAAAGCAATGTCGTACCAACAGAAGTCTGAAAAGAGATTGCCAGTACTAACTAAGGGGGTAGTGAAAGAACATCCAACACGAGCTTTTCCTTCTATTTTATTGAAATCAGTGTCTTGAAACAGTTCTGAAATTAATCAGATAAGAGTATCTGCAACTCCCTTCCAGTTCTGTCTTGGGAAAAAACCCAAACCCCAACCAACAGGAAATAAATTTTTTAAAAAATCAAATGCTTTGCATCTTGCAAGCTCAAATCATGGATCTGACAACCTCATATCTGCAGCCAAAAACCGGGTAGATTTAGCAAAAAATATTGCTAATTAGAAACAGAAATGGACTGGGTTTAAGATGAAATAGATCAAGCAAAACAATAATTTCAACACACAGGTCTCAAATAACATATAAATGCCTTAAGCCTTCAGACCTACACAGCAGTCTGGAGTTTTCTCTGTACCTACATTGTCAGGAAAAAAATCCTGATGCATATTTTTCTGCAAAAACCCCCCAGCAATCCCAACATCCCCAAAGTCTAAAAACTTTTCTCCTCTTTTAAGGAAAAACATTGAAAAAAGGCATCACAGAAAAAAATTAGTTTTTAATCATGGTTTTTCTGATCTCATGCCTCTAATGCATGGCATTTCCTTTGTTAACACGTGTTAATATACCTTAATAGCAGGAATTTAAGTAAAAAATGTTGATGTTGGCAGTAAACTGTGTAAACTAATAAAGCAAAGTCAAATTCTGATGTTAATGTGCATTGGATTCTACTGAGAAGATACTAAAATCTGAAATTGTGAATAGTTATTTGCTAAGCCCAGTATGTGCTTTCAAAGAAGCACTGCTAAGAATATAATGAGTTATTGATTTCATATGGACACAGGCTCTGAAATTGGATTGCAAAACTCCATTAACTTCCCTACCTGGGCTGGCCAACTACAGACAGCAGTAATTGCTCTCCTTGCAGTCCTGTATGTACCAATTTCTAAGATTAAAGAAAATGTGTGCAGTTAATTATACAGTGGTATTTCAAAACCCACCTACAACTGCAAAGCAACACATTATGTTTTAGTCAGATTTCATTTAAAAGTCTTTATTAAGAGGCAAACATTTCAAAGTATAGGTCATATTTGAAAAGGTGTATTGTTACTCCTGAAGAACTCAGTCTCTCTACAGTGTAATAAGTTATTACATTAGAAAGTTACAATATACCCTTGAATAATTTTTTTTGTAAATTTGAAGTTTGCAACAAGGAGAAGAATACCATCTAATTTCACAGAATATCCTGAGTTGGAAGGGATCCAGTCCAACTCCTGACCTTGCACAGGACATCCCAAGGATCACACCATGTGCCTGAGAGCATTGTCCATACAACTCTCATCCCTAGAGTTTCCTGCCCAGTATCATCCAGGGCAGAAATAAAGTTTCTACAGTGTATCTTTAGGTGTATTTGCTATGAAATGAGCAAAAAAACTGCAATGTAAAACCCAAACATGGAGGGGCTGCTGAAAATAAGCAAGCAAGCAGAAATCCCAGGCAAAGACAGGGAAAGTGAGGTATTCTGCAAGATAATTTATGGAACATTGTGGGAACTTGTCATGATAATGAAAGTGGGAAATGGAATGCAATGCTTTTATCACTTGCAATTCCTCACTCTCCCCAGGATTTCTCCTTGAAGTGCCACAGAACAGGGATCCATAGGCCATCCTCTCTTGTGGAATGCACAGGAGTACAAATAGGGCACATGCAGCGTCATTTTACTCTAAACACATGCAGAGCCACAAATAGATCAGTTATTCTGAGATTACACAAGGCAGAGAAGAGCAGGAAATGTAGATGTGCCAGCTTAAAAAAATAAATTTACTGGCCATAATTGCTTTGAGTGATGTGCCTTTGCATGGTGGGGGATTCCAAAAGGAAACCTTTAGACAGTTGTGCTGGGCAGCTGGTTCTGGAATCCTTCACAGAAATAATGGTGGGAGCACTCTGTGGAGCTCTGTATCTGTGTCAGATGGCTTGGAAATAATGCAGTATTTGAGAAAGGTTTTCAGTCACATGTGCTGAAAAACCTAAACCTATGAAATGATAGGTCAGAAACCTGTAACTGAAAGGATCTGGAATGACTCTGTCTCATTTCTTAAGTATTAAAGAGAAAAGAAAGTGTAGCACCAGCGTGCCCATCACAGACAATCCCCATAAAAAGTCTTGACAGATCAGACACTTTGCATGTTCACATTCTGAATTTGATCTAGGCTATCATACTGACATCTTTGAGACAGAATCTTTCACAGCACAAGTTCAGAGTGCCAGGCACACATTAAAAATGTCTAATGACATCGCTGTCAAGAAGCAGCATTTCATTTCAATGTATCACTGAATTTAAAATAAAAAATACAATCACATAACATATTCTCATTTATCTCCATCAGTGTTTGAATCTTACCAGATATAAATCTACTCAGCTGAAAAAGATGTGAAATAATTTCTTCAACTTTATTACTCACAGACAAAAGGAAGACTGTCAAAACACAGAAGGCAGCCTTCTGATAGTTAAAGCTTTTGGCTTTGATCGTGTGGATGTGCTCTTCATAGCCATTCCTACAACTTACAGGAGAGCATTTATATACTCACCTACAATGTTCTTGAAACCTTCTGAAGTCACTTCCTTTTGTAGTGTTGATTTTGATGCTTGCAATTATTCACCATGCTGAGATAATAACATAAACTGTGTGCTGAAGGATTCTGCTTGTGACATTCAACTATGAAGAGACAGAGGAGTTGCCATCTGCAGATATAACATTGCAAGTAGAAAAAGCTATAAGTTTGTTTCTGTACATTAAAAATGTCTAACTCTTAACTGCAACCAATTGTCTACGAAGAATTTGTAGGACATTTTTTGGGTAAGGACCATGTTAATGTATTCTACATGCAACTGCAGTGTTCTTGAAGGGTGCACAGTCATATATAAGATGAGCTACACTAAGCAACTCAATTTCCAGTAATTACTTAAACACACTCTAAACTACTTCAGCTCTAGAAGTAGAGTTGTCAGAGAGGCAAAATGCTATAAAGAGCACACAAATGTGTTTTCTTACATTTTTCCCACTTGTTATTCTGTACAATCATTTTAAACTATTTCAAAGCCTGCCTGAAATTTTTTGGTTTATGATATCAACATTTTCAGTACTGCTTCCCTCTTGGGGTCTCCTTGATGTTTTGTTATTATAATGTTAACTTTTCAGGACTGATACTGCTTCACTTTCTGCAGCAGCACACAGACTTCTTGGACTTAAATATAAACTTTCTGAAATGAACTTCTGCTGCTCAAGCACCATCACCACTTGAGATGCATTTCCCAAACTTGTGACACATGCAATGCTTTGGTTGAATAAGTCTGTTCCTACCAATCTGATCATAGGTTCAGACACTGTTTTCACCCTTTTTCATTACAGCCTCCATAGCAAAGAACTGTGACATGGGTTCCTGCAGAGCTCCTCAAACCAGGTGGAGAAGGTTCACACAGCCTGGCCTTTTGGGGAATTTTGTCAAGGAATTGCAGTTACTCTGCAGAAAGTACCTTTTCCCTTACATAATCTCCTATTCTCTTTTGTGCATCTTCTCCATAGAAAATGAACATTTTGTTCTGTAGCAACATTCAGGATACTAGCTGTACTGGGAATGTTGCTGAACCTTCAGTAAACCATGTGAAAATCAGGTTTTCATCCTTCCCTGATCAGTCCATGGGCTGCACGTAGGTCTGTGGCTGAAGATGTATCACAAGATCACTGTGTTTACACAAGGGATTCACAATATTTAAATGTTTCACTGTAAGTGGAATGAGTTTAAAAAAAAAACAGTCTAGAAAGTCATAGTAAGCAGGGGAAGCATACACCTAATTCACACATCTTTAAAAACCACCCTTAGGAGCAAATCACAAATTCAAAATAACCAAGACTGTTACACTTGAGACAGAGGATGTTCCAAACAAGAACAGAGAATGATGATGGAAGTGGAGGAGGCAGAGCAGCTTAATGACTGTTCCTGAAATGTTATAAATGTTATACCCAAAATCAAGTGACACAACAAAATCCATGCCATTCATCAACCTCAATGACCAAATTAACTGCACTGAAGTTGTTACAAGAATGTTGATATAATGGAGCAGTACACAGAGAAGGAGAAAACTTGCAAAATCTTGTATTTCTTTCCTGAACTGATTCTTGTTAGAGGGGTAAAAGAATTGCATCTAGCAAGGCTGCAGATAGTGTTATTTTTATTTTAGACTAAGTAGAAATATTCAGAGATCTTAAATTCTACTTAAAAGTACTCAATCTTCCTAAAAGTAGTAAACTTTTATTTAAAAGTACACATTCATCCCTATGAATTTCAAAATGGAGGAACTTCAGCTATTTCATTTTTGCCAGCTTTTCAGAAAAATGTTGTCAAAAAGACCTGAACAACAGAAATGCCAGAAGATCTTAGTTTTCACATGCAGGGCTTCCTCCAGTACTATTTTTTGACAGAAGTTAGCTTCCTCAGTAATAACAAATCTCAGCTTCATCTTCAATATTATTTCATTATTATAGAAATTTTTAAAGTGAAAGCTTAGGAGAACCTCAGTTGATAAAATCATATCTTGTTTGGAAGAAAATAATTTGGTATTTCTATTTGTACTGATTATTTTCTTATTAGCAGGTGGGGTTTTTTCCCTAAAGAACTCCCTTAACTCTTTAAGTTTTTATTTTTGCTTATAGGACTTTGTTCCATTTGTCAAACTCTTTCTGAAATCTGGAAGCAGCTGTCTTCTATTTTTGAAAAAGGGGTTTTGTCACAGTAATGTGAGTTTTTCTGGTTAAGTTCCCATTAACAGAGGACCTGGTCAGCCAGGTGGGAAGTAAGAATAGTATCCACTGGTTAAAGATCTTTTCATCAGATGTTCTGACAGCATCCATGCAAGTAGGCAGGCTGCAACGAAACACTGTTTAATAGAAATACAGTTTTCTTGTGTTTATTCATCTGAATTATGTTCCTTGTAGAATAATCCCTCTTGGTTTACAAAGGAGGAAAAAAACATGGTCAGCAAAACAGAGCTTAGCACTGGTTCCCTAAAAGAGAACAAATGCTGATGCTCTCAAGTGGGTGCTGAGATGGAGCAGAATGTGGCTGATTGTGGCACTACAGGGGCACAGTGACCAATTATGGGCTGGAAATGACCAATTATGGGCTGGAGCAGTCACTATAAATAACAACACTCTGGTAATCACCAGTGGGGTCATCAAGGCTGAAACCACTCTCCCCACGTTTTCTAAGAGGAACAGTGAGAGGCAAGAGAGCTCTGAGATCCCAAAAGGTGTCCTGGGGGCTTTTATGAGCTGCCCTTCACATCAGTCAGGCCACAGAAGATTTACAGACCTTGAACATAAAAGGCAGCAAGGGACATGGCTGGAACACCAGTGCTGCTTTGCTTTTGACATCCCCGATTTACTTTGTTGTCTAAAGGTTTTAATTTTTTTTTTTTTTAAGTGAAGGATAGTTTCTTAATGCTTATGAAAATCCTTAAGCAGTTAAATATAGAACTTTTTCCTAGAGGCACAGTCTTATGTTCTACCCTAGCAAGTCCAGTTAGCTGCTAAGTGTTTGGTCTTTCCTGGAATATTTGTTTTCTTTTTAATTCACATAAGATTCCTTTAAACTCTCTCTACTCTTTGAAAATAATTTATGCAAATCTCAGACAATTTTGTCTGTATTAATATAACCACTTGTTCAGTGGCACAAATAATTGGCACCATGAGCAATCCAAAAGCTGAGAATTTAGGACAACTGAAACAATACCAAAAATTCCTGCATTTTGCAGATAATTCCTTTAAAATAACACCATTAAAACGTGTCCCACTAAGTAGCAGGAGGGACTAAGATGAGGAGGAGCAGCACTGGGTTTTGTGCCTTTGGTAGTGGCACTGGGGTATCCAGAGGGAGGTTTTCCCTTCAGGAGATGCTCTGGTAACAAAATCTTCAGTTCAGTTTCCATGGGGGAATACACACCATAAAAATATAAGTGGGCTAGCACCACAACCTCTTTTTTTAATAACAAAGCCATTACATGGTCTCCAAAGCAAAACACTCTTTTGGGGATGTGATTTGTGTGTGCACCTTGGTGTAGGAGAGAGAAGACAGTAAACAGCCAACATCCAATTTCAATGTATTTGCCTTTCATTACCTGTGTTTGAAGTGTTCTTCTTAATGACTTTAAAATGGGGATTAGCTCAACCAAACGTTATTTATTGCATAAATTAACTTCAAAGAGCTCACCTCAACATGACATTTAAGAAATATAAAGAATTTGAACAAGTCCAGTGAAAAAAATGTTAAAATTGCTTTCCTTAATGCATAGAGATAGTTTATAGAAGGGTTAACATCTAAGGTCATATGATTTCAGGGCATTAAAACATTTCAAAAGACAAGTCTGGTTTTGATTGAACATACTAAAAATATTCTGCAGTCAGATCATTTAAAGAGACCCAACTAAATTGTGTTGAACTTGTCACCTACAAAAAATCTGTTATTAGGGAAAACACTTTGTACCGGCTAAGAATTAATGCATGAATTCATAAAAATGGCTCTGACTAATGCCAAGCAAAGACAAAAAATTATTTTTTTCAGAAGCTGATGCAACATCTATTACTTTTAATGATACATTCCATAAATGTCAGGTTTTCAGACTTTATGCCATTAAAAACTCTGTTTACTCAAATACTTTTCCTGTTTCAGTAACTTTAAAATAAGGCAGATGGAGTCTGACAGTTTATGTCTTTTCCTCTTGTCTGTTCAAGTGGAAGAAAAAGTCCAGCAGCCTTTCCCAGTCCCTCACCCCTAGATACAAGTGGAAGATCTGACCCATATTCTTTCTAACCCACAGAAAGGAATCTCTCCCTAACACAAGAACTAATTAAAAACCGATCAGAATGATCTCAACTACAGGACACATCCCCATAAAGGGGAAAGCAATCTCTTGTGAAAAGATAACCATGTCTTTTTCATCATCAAACCTACACAATACAAGTATTATTTACATGCTAATAAAGGATGGTCCTAAGGAGAATGAATAGCTGAAGTTTAATGGGATATTGTTAACTTACAGATTTTGTTCCATCTTCTCATTCTGCCCATATTCATCCTGGATTTAGTTCAACCACTCTCATTTTACAATGGAATACTGTATTAATTATTATTTTCATCTTATTTGCAGGAAAAATCCCAAGTCATAAAGCAGAATCTACATGTTTGACGCTAGACAAACATCAGAATAAAGCTCAGGTTTCCCCAGATTAAAATTCTAGGCTCCTACACAGCAAGATGATAGGACCTTAAAAATTTATCAGAGTAAGTTAAACCATGCTGCTATCAACAGGTTTCACTCTGGCACTTGTATGATGGCCTTTGTTGATTTATAAAGGGAAATAAGACAAAAATTGGTAAGGTGTACAGCAGAAGATCAAGTAATCCTTAATTCTTTTCCCAGAAAAAAGCTACATTCAAAGTGACTTGGTCTTGCTCATCTTGCTTCCCCTAACTTTTGTTTTCCAGACTAGAAAGTATTTCTTCATCCCAGGAGTAGCAGAAACAATTATTTATGATGTCATAAGTAATCTTGGTTATTAAGTTAGATGCAGTCACATCCAGAGGGCAGTAGTTTGACTGAGGTGGGTATGAACTAAGCATTAGCATGAAGTGTGTAGTTAAAGAATGAGAGTCAAATAAAATTTTGTTTAAAAGTTTAAAATTGGCTTATCTGTCTTCTAAAAATTCCCACCACAGCAATCATTCATTCTCTAGTTGACACATATGCACACATATTCAGTAACAGCAAATGTTCCCAGAACTTTGTGGAGCAATGTAGTGAAACAAGATCATGATTTCTTCTGTTAATTTTTATACTGTGGAGCGTGGAACTGGCAAACATAAAGTACAGTTTCAAATATGTGTGAAATTCAAACCAGATTCAACCAGAAAGAAGCATCTCCCTCTAAAAACTAATGAAAAAATATTGAAATGAGTGTGTAGAAGAATAATATTGTATATTTATCTAAGCAAGAGATAAACTAAACTTCTAAACTTCAGCTACCACGTTGTTACTGATGTTTCCAAAACAGCCAGAAGAATGTGATAAATTCACCATTAAATATTTCCTTCTGTTTATCACTGCATAATTTTCTGGAATGCATTCTATATAACTTGAGCAGTAACAGCTATTTAATGCACTCTTTGTAGAAAGAAAGAGAAAAAATAGAAGAATTAACTTACCTCCTAAAATATGAAGATAATAGGAAGATAGAACGAGAGATAGTTTTACTTTTTCTAAGGTTAAATAAACGAGATGAAACAAAAAATATCAAAAGAAAAAAAAAGAAGATTTTTAGTTCCTTTAGTAATTTAGGCATAAGAACAAAAAACTTTCATGTTATCTTTAGATTCTGTATTTCTCTAAATTCTTGAATGCCTGTGCAGGAGTCAACACAGTATTAAGATGGCATTTTATCACATAGAGGTATTGAAAAATTATTACTGTAATTGGTTAATTTCAATTAATTTTTCATTTCCTTACATGAAATTGGAAAATAAATTAAAATTGAATAACTTATAATGCAGCTGTCTTTCACACAGTCATTTTGGCACCAGTGTTAATTCCATTTCTCCTAAATTATGGCTTGCAGAAAACTAGTGAAAGAATCAAGAAAAAAAATAGCAATAACTTTCAAAAAGAATTTGTCAAGCATTTCCAAACCTTCATTACCAAAGACTAAAATATGAATACTGATGACCTCAGTGGTGGCAAAAAATCACTGTTTTATTTTGTCCACCAATGCAGTTTTTGTTTAATTTTGCACAAGCTTACAGCTGCCACACCCAGAGGGTGGTCACCTTAACACCTTCTGGCAGCAAACTCCAAAAAACCTTTTCTTGAACCTCTGCCAGACCTTGCAAGGTAGGCAAACAGCTTCTGAGAACAAAATCAACAACAGGGTAAGCAAATCGAGTTCAATTATCCAAAGGAAATGCCTACACCTGTGTGAAAGGAGATTAAAATGACAAATTAAAGTAGCATCATTTTCAAATTATGGGCTGGAGCTTGACTGGCAAGAACACAGTAAAGCAGCAATGGGGAGATGTACTTTTGTAGAAATCTTTCTTGTCTTTTATGGCAGAATGAGAGAAGACTGGATACTAAGCACTAATTAATTATTTTGAATGAACTAATTCTGTTGTTTGGCCACAAGAAATAGTAGATATTTTATTGCAGACATTTTTGAACACATCCTTTTGTACTTAAACTAAGGCTGTACCTAAAATTCCTGTACTACAGTAAGCATTCTCAGGGCAAAAGAACAAGACCGTAGCCTTTTTTCCCCTATTTGGATTCCCAACATTTATTCTTTTCTACCCATTTAGTTTTATAAAAGCTTAGTATCTCCACTGGTAGAAAATAAGCTTTCCCCTTTCTAACAACAGTGATTGCAGCAATTTCTGAGCTATACCTGTGATTTTCTGACTTTCAAATTAAGTATCTTGTATATACAACAAGAAGTTTAACATCCAGCAACAATGCAGTTGTGTAAATGATGCAGTTATCACTTAATCTATGCAAGGTTAGTGTCATACTAATTCCAAATGCATTGATGGACTTCAAATTTGACTTGTCTTCAAAGACGTGTAAGATCTGATGAAACATCATGGAATGTGATGTTCATATTCTTAACAGGCATTATTTTTAGTGCTTCTTTTAGGATTATCACAACTCTGAGGTTCTGGTGAGATGCCTTAGCTCTCTAATCTGACTGAAAATTAGCCTGGCAAGGAGTTAAATACACACATAAAGTATTTTAATTAATCTTCAGCTAATGGTGAGATGGTCTAACATGCTGGCCATGAAATCACCAATGTGGCAGAGAGGGTGTCTTGCAGCCTGTTGTGTTCAGGGTATGGAAATTTAAACCTTTAGAACTTAAACTCTCCTGTGCTTCAGCTGGTTTTCAGAGATCAGTGAGCTGTGATTTCTGATCACAGCCAATTCAACACTATAACCCTGCTCAGGAAGGACCTGCACAATCCAGATCCACAAACAGCACAGAAAAGGAAGGAACAGAAAAGCATGCTCAGAATTCCTGGTGATAAATGCACTAACAGAGGTTGCCACAGAAAGTATAGTAACAGAGATCTACTACAATGTAAACACAAAAATCAGTATTTCCACCTCTGCTCCAATGCAGTTGGAAGGGCAAAGTTCCACACCTAAAAGTGTTCCTTCAGGAGAGGAAGAAGGACACAGTCTGTCAACTGATCCTGAGCCAAGGTGTCTTTCCTCTCTATTCTTTTTGCCCCAAATTTCCCCTCTTATACTATGAACTTTGACTCTTGCCAGTGGGGTGAAACAATCACATCGGACAGTTTTGGGGACTTTGGTCACACAAGTGTTACATGCCCTTTTTTTTTGCAATTGCATTCTTAGAGGTGTGAAACTTAGTATGGAAATTAAGCTTAAGGAGGGTCTTGGTTACTTTCTGTCAGAGTTGATACTTGACACAGAAAGTGGAATGAGCACTTTGGTCCTCTTCCACATGCTGGGGTGGCAGTAAAGGCTGTCTGACCCTCACCAGAGAGCCTTTCTGCACATCCTTATCTCCTTTTTGGACCAGATTTATAACAGGACTTGTTACACACAGTGAAGGGGCTGGTACAGAGGTGCAGGTAGTTTTCCGTGCCTCACATTCCAGACATCCTGCTGTCCTCAGCCTTTGCTCAAGCCCTGCCAAGATAAGGAAGGGGTTCAGCTCAAGTTTCCCTCAACCAGTCTCCTCAATTCTTCACCAAATTAAACTGTAGAATTCTGGCCATTTACCACACCAGGAAAGGCTGGAGGTCCTTTTGCAGCCACTGTCCCCTGCAGCCATCCATCCATCTATTCATCCGTCCATCCATCCACCCATCCATCCGTCATCCATCCATCCATCCATCCATCCATCCATCCATCCATCCTCCTTGCACACTGGTTTTGGGCCATTTCTTCAGAGCCCCCTAACTCATGGCAGTGGAAGTGATTGACTTCCACTCAGAGCAGTGGAAACATGTCAGCTCATTCAAAAGCTTTTGAAACAGCTCCATGCAACAGCAGCCAGACTGCTCAGGCTTTTGTGCCTGCCAGGGGGATGCAGGGGATGCCCACAGTCTGATGGAGGAGAGAGGAAGGATGAGCACTCTCCCAGCTGCCTTGCTCAGTGGGTTACAGACCATGGGCTGAGAGTTGTGAATTAGGGAACTTGTCACTTAGAGAGAGGATGAACTAAGTGGTGAATTCACATGCAAAGAGCCTTTGTTTGTTGTGTTCTTCTTTCCCAGAGAGCTGATGAGAAAACTTTAATTTACAGTCTCTTGTCCTGCAGATTTGAGAGCTCCCAACAGATAATGACATACAGGCCTTTAATGTTTCTGGTGGAAGAGGAGACTTATTGGCTGTGTAACAGAGGATCTGTTGGGGAACAACCTCTATGTCACATCCATGAAGCATTTAAATTAATGCAACCTGAGCAGTGTCACTGCCATTCATGTGAAAGCACTCCAGCTCGCTGTACCAGGCTGCACTCCTGACAGGACAAGAACCACCTGGAGAAAAGCAGAGCCAGAGATCATGGCACTCAGATGGCACAGGTTTGGCATGTGAAGATTCAGCAAGATTTGAAGGTGTAGAGGAGCAGCCCCAAACCCAAGGGGTGTTTGCTGGGCTGGGAGACCCTTAGAGGCTGCAGGAAAACAAAATCATCCATCACTTTTGTCCTGAAAATCAGTGTACACTTGTTATTGACAATACCTCTGCAACAACCACGCACAAAGACTTCTTCAAGAAATCTCTTCACTGGAGAAGAGAGGCACTGGAGCATGAGTTTTAGAATGCTTTGGCCTCAGAAGTCAGGCCTATGCTTGCAAGCCTTTGCTATTCAGGGTCATACTTTGGTACTTCATCACCACTGCTGGTTTTGGTGAAAACATACACAGGATTTTAGAAATGTCTTCATTTTGTAACAGTGAGGAAAACTTTTCTCCATCTGTTCCTATAGTAGCTGGCTCATAACTCATATAAATCCATAGATATTTATCTGTGTTATTCTTGGGATTACCAACACAGCAGGACCTTTATGAGTTACAGATATTCCTCCACATGAGCACAAAACAAAAAAAATCAGTGAAAATCTGTAGGATTCAGGTGGATCTAACAGATTTGCTGCTAAGTGTGTTCTAGGTTTTTTTGGTTATATACACTGAATGCACTATTTAAAGTTCTAAAGACTTTTATTGAAATATACTTGAATTTATGTGTCATGCTGGAAAACTGTCATTCCTCTTGACATTCCCCATCCAGTCCAGAGTGCCCCAAGATTAGATTTGCAATGTTCTAGGGTCTAAATTCTTTTAGCGACATTACTTCATGTCCCCTAATGCAATACATTACTTTAGGAAACTGTGCATGTGTTCATTTGGAGTTTGTTGGCTTTACTTGGTTAGGAGTATGTGATCCTTCAATCAGTTTTGCAGAAATATGATTTGCCTCAACATAAATTTCCTATACAGAGGGAAATTACCCTGCATAAATCTACAAAACATTGTGTCAATACAGTCCCATGCAACAAAAAGAGGTGAAACATTGGAAGCTCATTTCAAAGCCACGTGGAATGTTCCTGGTTACAGGTATTTACCAGATTCATTTAACTATTTAAGCAAAAATCTTTATCAAAACTGTTTCTCAAGTTGATTGCATCTGGATTCATAATACCACTTATCACAGAATTTTTATTCTTGGATTAACGTAGTACATTTTTTAGTTGAATCTGTCCTAGAATAATAGGATAATACTGAAAGTCTAATTCCCAGGAGCCATCCTTTGTACATGTTTCATAAATCTAAAACTTTTATAAGCATAAAAATCTGCAGGTCTAATTTAAGACATAGATCTTAATGGCTAGAAAAATACTTACTTTTTTTCCCCCTAGCATTTCAATTTTCTGTGTTCTTGTAAGTGCTTAATGTTAATTACAAGCAGCTTCAATACAAGCTTTGCATGTAAATTTCCTCTGGGTAAGTGGGAAAACAGATGAGTTTCCTGCAAGGACTTAATTATTTGTTATGTCTCTTGAGATTTCATTTTCTTGGTATGGCACTTGCAACTGATTCACCAAGCCAGATTTATTCATATTAATGTGTTTGAAGAAATAATATTTTATCTGAGTGTAAGAATTTCAGATTAACAAATAAAGGCTTAGTTACCATTGGCATCTTCAGGGAAAGCCAAGTATGGTCAAATCATGGATAAGTTAGTCCTGACCAAAGTTTTATTTTTCTTTTCAGATTTCTGACAGTCTGGCAGTTCTGATAAAATAGCCCTACATTTCCTAAAGTATATTATGTTCTTTTAATGATGAAAAAATATGATTATTAATAAGAAAAAAGTTGAAGGCTATAAACTGTATGCACCGAGACACAAGAAAACTAATTAACAGATTGACTTGAAGATACTGAAGTACCAAATAGTTTTACCTTTAAAAAATCCACTTTTGTGGATCATCACTTAGGTGAGGGGGTGGTAACATCTCATTCTTTCAACTAAGTTTTTGCTTTATTAATGGCATCTTGAACTTCCTGTGGCTTGAAGTGTCTCCCCACAAGGGAGAGACATACTACAGACATTTTTGAAGGAAGTTCATGAACTCATTTACTGTTGGCTTTACTCAGCATTGCTATGGAACAGTTTTCACCAAAAATTAACATTCACCTCTCAACTGCAAGGTTATAATGCTGCAATGACCACCCTCCAGTGATGAACCCAGGAGATAACAGGAATTTGATGTCTTTGATGTCATGTCCCGCTTCATTACAACGCCAAATGTGCATGTTTTGATTATGCTTATTTTAAAATTTTGACCTGCACAAACCAAGATATTTACAATGCAGGTAGAGACTAACAAATCATGCATTTTTCAAGCATTTTATTAGTTTCTCCATATTTTTTTGCTGGCAATTAAAAAATGAAGCGTTTTAATTGACCATGGACTGGATTTCTTGCAGAGATTCCTTATAGTATTTGGTCAATTAAGTCCTTAATACATTATTGATTATTTTTTAGACTTTGACTAGTCAGTTTTGATCCTTGTGCCTGAACAACAGGCAGTTTTTAATGATGCTTCTAGTCAAGAAAAATGAACGGTGTCTTCAGTCTTCTTCAGTTTTCCTTCCTATTTTAGCTCTCCTATCTTGCTATGCTCTAAAAGTTAATGAAATGAGCGAGTCAGAATCATCCACTCTGTATTTCCCAATGATGTCACACCTCAGGCATTAGCAGAATGAGCTTGAGGTGTAGCTGGAAGAAGTCTGTCTAGATCTGTAATAGCTGATTCTTAGCAGAGATGTGAGATATCACTGTTAGAGCTACTAATTACTTCTGCCTGGCTACTGCCACTAGAGCTGCTTCTATATCAAGAAAATGTTTTACATATATAAAATTATTAGTGATTTTGCCCCCTCTCAGCATGATTGAAGTATTTTTGGATCTGGCTGGTGTGGGAAGAGAGTTCATTACATTTGGAGCTTGACACTTCCATAAATGAGCGAACTCTGCTCTGATCAATTCTGGGGCACAGTTGGTTGTTGGATTGGTTTGAACCATCTGTTCTGTACTAAACAGAGTGAAGAACATGCAGGTGATGTCTGAAATGGTGTTGATTGTGGGAATGTTAGCTCCTGTTCAAGTGGCAAGAAGTGCTGAGGAAAGAGCAGCACATTGGTATCTTGGGATGTGAATGGATCAAGGAGAGGTTTGAAGGGTCAGCATTGCTTTCAGCTGTCTCAACAACCAATTCTCAAAGCACTTCCCTGCAGAAACTGCTTCAGACTGTTAGAAACTTAGTTTATGAAGTAATACTACAGGAAGGGAATGTGCCACTTCTCAAAACAGGATGTTCTCATGGGTGTCAAAAACGTAATGCTATCAACCCTTCAGAAACAGGCTAAACTTCCACATCAATGCTAGATCAGGATTCAGCAAAACTAAACCTCCACATTAATGCTACATCAGGATTTAGCAAACCTCTTCAGCACAGGGTGAAATTTGAGGTATGGGTGTGTTTGCATACCTTGCACTTCATCTTTAGTCCAGTGAGCACAGGGACCTGCTGCCACTGTGGCTATACCCAGACCTAAAGAAGACTCTGAGGGTTTGGAAGATACCCCAGCCACTGGGAGAAGACAAGTCCTCTCTCCATTTGCTAGTTTCAAGTGCCCTAATTGTGGATCCTAGAGAAATACGATAAGGAAACTGAGCTCAAGGATCAGTTAAGTTTGCAGCCTCATAAAATTATATTCAGCTGTTGTTTCCTTAACTCCCACAGGAATGAGAAAACCTGTCTTGTTGACTTAGTACACTGAATTTCAAATCCCAGACAACGATTAAGCCTTTTGCAATTTGAATGTGATGCAAGGCAAGACCTTCACCTCTATTTTCTCTACATCACACTTTCTTTTTACATAAAATACAGTAGAAACTAACACTTCAAGCAGCATTTATTCTTCTGTGTACTTTGTTAACATCGCTGAAAATGTAATATGCAACACAGTTTCAGTGGTCCATTCTGAATTTAAGTTTGTCTTGGTTTGAAAGACAGGTGCTTGTTAAGGGAGGCAGGAGCCTCTCTTGAAATGGAAAATTACTATAATTTTGGAATTAAGGAGCTCTCAGGCAAAGATATGGGAATAGGAATAACAGTTCTTTACTAGGAAAAATTAAAATAAAAGTACAGTAACACAAAAGAAAAAAAAACAACCCAAACCAAAACACTGACAGAGTCAGAATACAACCTGGCACCCTGTCAGTCAGTCAGGGTGTTGGTATCAGTCCCATTAAATGGTGGCTGCATCCTCCTGGATGACAGATGTGGTTCAGTTGAAGCAGTGCTCCTGTAGAAGGTGCAGTTTTCCTCTGAAGGTCCAGTGATGATGTGGAAGGGTCTGGTTTTCTTCTGGGATCCAGTGAAAAAGGCTGCCTTGGTGTTCCAGATCTCAGTTTTTATCTAGGTAGGAAAGGCTTGGCTCCTCCCCCTGGCTGGAGCATCTCACAATGGGATGATGTAATTTTATCAGTCATGCAGAGGGACTCAATGGCCCATTAACAGAAGATATCTCCCTGGAGGAAGAATGGGCTGTGGAAAAGATGAAGAACACTGCCACAGCAGGTTTTAATAGATGGTGATGGAATACATACTTTTGGTCACATCCTGCTTTGCAAGCCAAGACAAATTTTTGCCTTCAATGGTTCCTAAGATTTAGAATGGAATGCAAATGAACTCTTTCTCTTTTTTCCCTAGAGAGAAGCTATTGGGACATCAATCCCTTTTTCAGTGGGAAGTGGGAATATTTAATTTCGTGAGACAGGGGCTGGAAGCTGGTAACATGAAATAAAGATGATGGAAATCCTCTCAAACCACTTTCTCCTATTGCACATCTGTCTCTTGTCCACCATGAAGGCCAAATCAGAGGAAGGAGAGAGAAGCTCTTCCCTGACACTTTTAACCAGATGTCAGCAGAGAGCAGCATCTGCAAGTGGTGAATACAGAACAGGCTGGGTTCTGCACTGAGGTAGCAAATACTGAGCCAGATCCTACCCCTACTTTTGCAGATGCTGATTTGCAGTAATCTATTTTGATCTGTTGTTAAAAATTTTATATGTATTTGCAGTTCACAATGAAGTACATAACACTTGACAGTTCTACCAGGTTATCTATTATCATGGCTGGGTGGGCTTGGATGATGCCGTGATTTTGAAACATGTTAAGGAAATGGAGAAGGGGAACCTAAACTGGGAAACGAAGCAAATCTGATATCTCAGTGATACTTGCAAATCAGGATTGAAAACCTCTGTTCTTTCTTGGTTTTCAATGCTTTTTTTCCTCTGTATGAATATTTAGGTGGTTAAAAAAGACAATGATCTTGCTGAACTGGATTTTTTAGATGATTATTTTTGTCTGGATTTAGGATTTTAAAAAACCTCAAAATATCTTTTCAGACTCCTTTACACTTTCCATAGCTAGTGTATGTAAAATATAAGGTTTGAAATACTCAGAAATTCTTGTTTTTTCTTGTTGACCTTCTTACAAAAATGTGTCTTCTTTTTTCTAAATTGTGCTCATTGCAGCAGGTGTACTTGCCTTTATATTTCCCACTATTAATTTTTTCAAAGCAGATAACTGCTTAATTTGCCACTTAGTGCACAATTAACTGCTTTTAATTTGTCAACTACTTTTAATTTGCAACGCTGCAGAAGCAAATACCCAGACACCACCTGATTTCTAATGAGGCATGCTGATCTCGAGGATGCAGCTCACACTGGGGGCATAGTGAGGAGACATTGCTGCAGATTTAATTCAATAATTACTTTTTTACTGTGAGGATGAAGGATATAATAAATTAAAGAAAGTGCTGCTGCAGTTCAGGGCAGATCTCTGGGCCTGGGCAGCTGTGGCTGTTGGAAATGCAGCACCACTGAGAGGTTAGAGGCAGTGTAGGAGTTCTCCAAACCCAAAATATTGCAGTAGAGTATAGGAGCCTTTAGAGGCTCTATTCAAGTGTTTATGTTAAAGTAGTTTTTGCATAACTTTCTCTTTTTTTTTTGCCAGTGAGGCTATATGGAAATTGGGATGTTTTGTAAGACTGAAAAGTTCCTGTTAGCCTTACATGCAGGCAAGCAAGCTTTGGTTGGAAGACTTTGGCATACATAGGATAATCCTAGATGTACAATATTTTTACGTATGGCATTTTAATTTATTTATTTTTTTTTTTTGCTGGCTTCTGCCTGGAAAAGTGTTTTAAGTGTACATTTTGATTACATATTTAATGCCTGTACACTCGTGGGAGTGAAAGTAGGAACCTTGTAAGGAAAACTTCAAAGGCTGCCTTTTATTGTGAGGCCTTTTCCTGCAGGAAGTATTTGATACTCAATAACAAAATATTGGAATTTAGAAGAAAAGTGGTTTTGCTTCAAGTCCAACTACAGACCTGCCATTTTTGGTGTTTTCTTACAGGATGCCTCAAGTCCTGAATTTTTTAGATTGGGTTAAAAACCACATGCAGGGTATTTTAATCTAAATTCTTTATTTAAATGTTTGAAGTTTCTGCTTAATGAATTTTGAACTAATTGATCCCTTGCATCTAAACTTGTATGAAAGCTGTAGCTATGAACTTCTCAGCTTGTGAAAAATCAGGTTTTGTGTAATGGAACCTCAATTTTTATCTGTTCTGAGCCATGAGAATGGTCAGCATCCCATACACCATAAAGTATTTGACCATTAAGGACCTGCATTCTGGCTTGCATCACAATACTTGCAGCTAATAGTCTTGTTTAATCAATAGGTGACTTGAGAGGAAGCTGAGAGGAGGAATCCAAGCATGGAAATTGAAGATGAAAGTATTTCTGGGGAGTGATTAGGAAGTATTTAAGCACAGTCTAGGAAACTGACAGTCTTCATTTATATTTGAGTATTTTGCTCTCTCACCTCTTTTCAGAAAGCAAAGCTCTTTTTAGCACAGAACTGTACCATCCACTTTTACAGTCTCATTCTCCACTCCTTTTTTAGATTTTTCTGACAAGTTTCTGTAAGAACTCTAACTGTGAGACTGTGAAGAAAGGGTTTATGGAACAGTTAGCTCCTACTCCCAAAACCAACCTCTATCTTCGAAGATAAAGTCTCCATTCATAGATTCAAATACAAGATAACTGTTAAATACCACAGTCCTTCTTTCCAGACAGGTTTGCAGTTGTATTATATTTTGGAATAACTTTTCATATTGGATTACATGTTATCACACAGAAAATATAATTCATAAGGAATAAGGGCTATTACTGAGGAAGATTCTACAGATCTACAGGGCTAAGTAAGATGACAGCAGACCAGTTGTGCAGTGCTATGTGTGAGGTCAAGAATAGATTATTAAAAAAAAAGAAAAAAAAACCAGTCTAGTCTTGACCCAGGGAAGAGTAAACATGCAAACATCAAGCTTTATTCTAGTGCAAAAAATTGTAATTTTATAGGACCACATTAACATTTGGCCAATTTATACTTCCTCCAAGAATTCCAGATTTGAGTTTCTCAATGTGACAGATGGAGATGAGGACTTGCTTGTCTATTCTGGGCCATGTTGTTTCCTGCATCTATGAACTGATGTGGGACAAATTTGTCCCAGATATGTGAAAGGAAGTTACTGTGGTCTCTGCCAGATAATCAGTAAATGTATTGATATCTAGATAATAATGGTACACTGTTACCTAGGCAGTGGGTAATCACTGCTCTGTTATCAGCTCCCCTCTCACTTTCTCCCATCTTCCTGAAAAGTGGCTGCTGTTCCTGTTCTTTCTGACTAGACCCTGAATAAAAACATGGAACATTCAAGGACAGCTTTGAGGCTGAGGGTCTCTGAGAGAACCATACTGAGAATGCTGAAGTAGCTGTGACATCTGGCTGGCATGTCAGGAAAACTGCTTTTGTTTTGGTCAAAGACCTGAAATCACCCTTCAAAAGAACAGGCTGCTAAATGTGCATGTATCAGAGGAAAGAAGTTATGGCAAATAAATGCCAGGAGAATAAAGAAGATAAGGAAGAGAGTGACTTTTTTGCTATGTATTTTTTACATAACTGGGGCTCCCCCTGTCCTTCCTTTTGTGCGATGGAATTCTGGTCTGGAAGAGAAACTTCATGAATTGTATATTGATCTTTCCTGCTCCTGTAGGAAGTGCATTTATATAGAGCAAAAAGAGGGTGGCAGAGATACAGAGACTTGTGAACAAAACTCTGAACCTGCTGCATCAGGACTCACGAGACAGCAGATCAGACTGTTCCCTGATCAAAATATTTGCCCTTATGGAAGTCTGGCAGTACTGTTCTGCACTCTTTTTCATTTTAACTAAATGTCATTATCATTCCTTTATTAAAGCTTTAATCAAATTTCAGTATGTCAGTGTGAAATTCATATAAGTTAATTTATTTCTTGGTTTGCAGGTACCAGCAGCACAGAAAATGCCCTCAGGACTGGGCAACCTTGTCAACCTTGTGGTCAGCTGGCAGACCATTGCCTGCTGGGATTTGGAAGGCTGCCTAAACATTGTACAGAGATTAGCAACAATTAGCACATAACATGGTAACTCTTACTTAAAAAAAAAAAAATTAAAAAGTAAAGATGGCAGGGGGGGAAGCCATATAGACTGTGATTTTCAAAGAATCATCACTTAGTGATATTAAAAATTTATATTAAAATTTTCTATTTCATGAGAGTTGAGCTTTTGCCCTAAGAGGCAGAAAATCCCATTTCTTTTAAAATAAACTGTTATGGCTGTTGATGGCCTTGCCTTGTGCAGGATTCATTTTGTCTTCTGAGTTTCATTTAAGATGTACCCACAAATGCTGATGTTCATCAGCTCTACAGACCTGAATCTGAATTTCTACTGATCTGCAGGGCTAACCTAGAGCACAAAAAAGGAAGTCTTAGGATACACTTCAAATAGTCTTAATAAAAAAAGAAATATGAGTTCTATTTTCTTTAAAAGCATGGATTTAACATACTTCGCTAAACAAGCTACTAATGTTGGACTCCACTAAAATGTTCTGTGTTGGAACTTTTGAAAAAGCCAGAAGCAGCACATACTGGCCACAAATCTGCAGTTGGGTCCCTGGTCCAGCTCTTGGGATTGTTTGTTTCAGAAAATGAATATGTTCCATGTAACACAATTAAATTCTTCACAGGAAAGTGTTTTGCCAACATATTGGGAAAATGTTGTAGGTCCACAGCTCACTATGGCTTTCTTTATTAGTGAAACATGTTTAAAACAGCAAAGAAAAGCAGACAGCTTTCATTCCACAGAACTTCAAGAGGTTCTGAAAGAACAAAAATAGGAAAAATATTCAGGAGGAGGAAAATGTAATAAGTTGTTATCCCAGGATTTTATTTTGAGGAGACAGTATTGTAATCCTCCCATGGACAATTATGGAACTATTTGCCTCCATCTCTCAGCAACTCCAGGGAAATCAATAGCTGTCAGAAAATGCCCTTTGCCATCTGTCATTACAGGTTATTCATAACCTGATGCAATGCTGAGGAGTCTGGGCAATCAGATGACTAAATGCCTGGTGCCTTGAATAGAAATATTAAATAATAATTAAAACTGTCAGCCATTAATGCATAAATACAAACATGCTCATAGAATTTTTTTTTCTCATTTTCATTTCCAGATCGCTGAAAAAATATTGAGCTGACAAAGATATATACCACTGATTGATTATTCATGCCCATCAATGTCCTCATTTCTCTGGGCTGGAAGACTCGAGCTGAAAGCAATATCATGAATAATTTTTATATTCATATTGCAAACTGTGTATTTGCAATCCAGTAAAAGGTTGCTGCTGTTGGCATAGATCATCCATAGGAAAAGGGAAGGACCCAAGGCTATCTTGCTTTTATTACCCACACATTTGCCTCAGCTCTGGTCCCTCTCCCCCATGGTACCCAGTGGAGCTGATGGACAGGAAAATTCACCTTAAGAGTAATTAGGAGGTACCAGCAACTTTTCCCATGCAGGGTGATGATAAATAAACACCCACACATGTTATCTCAGACAGAAACACTCCTGCATGCACAGGGGAGCACCAGCAGCCTCACCCTGCTCCCCTCTCTGGAGGGTCAGGAGGAAGATCCATCAGTGGAAAATGCAAACATGCCTGGCCCAAGCAGCTGGCCCTTGGATCCTTTCAGTCCTATTTCCCCCCCACACAAAGAAACAGACCTACAAATTGGTGTCAGCCAGCCCCAGACCCCAGGGTCTCACTGGGAGCTGGCTTGGACCTCCTGGTCCCTACAGTGGCCACCTGGTGATGCTGGTCTCAGACTCACAGCCACACAATGCCTGGCTCCCAAGCCTTTTGCCTTGCTTGCCACTGGTCCTGCTTGAGAGCTGCTGCTGATCACAGCTGGCACATGTCCTCAGACAGCAGCTATGGACCCCATCCACTGTGTGACCCATGGTCCCCACGTCAGCTGCTGGCAGTAAAACACACACAAACACAGAACAGAGTGCCTTCCCTCAGGAACAACAGTCAGAAATGGATTTTAGTGTCTGCAATGTGTCACACACTCCCAGGCAATAACCCTTGAGTTATTTGGGCTTCCCCCATCTGCCATGGTGCTTCTGTGCTTCGGTGTCCCATAGAGATGAGCCTTGGATCACGTAACCTAAGATCACCTGTTTAAAAAACCCCAAAAGTTAATTATGATTAATGTATTGAGAAAACTCTTATTAGATAGTAAATGATTTATAGCTGCTTACTCTAGAAGATGTATGTAAAGGTCACTGCCTGAGATACAGTTATTTTTATGTAGAAATCTGACAGGTTCTCACTAATATTACAGGTATATTCTTAAAGGATTTCATCATTTGAAACCATACAGAGGATGAGGAAAGGGGGGTTTTAATATCAGGAAATAATCCTTGAAATAGCATGACAGACCAGCTCTGCATAAAATCACCCAGTGAGAGAGTGATCAGGGACTCACTTTTCTCCCAGTAATACTGAGTGGTAATTTAATTTCTTTTGCTACAATTTTTTAGTTAAATCCTGTCTGAGTTGCCTCTTTTCCAGTCTTGATAATCACTATGGGCATTTCTAATATAAATTACATCCCAAATTGTTGAATGCAATGCCAAACTGTTGCTAATTAAGGAGCCTCAGACTCACAAAACATTAATTAATCATGAAGTATCTGGGCAGTGTGTGAGTGTGTGTATGTCCATGCTCAAAACAAAGCAGCTAGAAAATCTTCCCTTGGTAGTTGTGCATTTTAGACAATTCATTATAACTATCACTAGTTCCTGAGTGCAAGAGTCATTGTTTTCCTGGCAAGTCTGCCCAGACAAAAAAAAAAAAAATACACCCAAGTGCTCTGCAGCATCTCATTCACATTGCCAAGAGCCAGCAGGAGAGCAGCTTTGTTGGGTGGGAGTGCTTTGTTCCTCACTTTGTTCCCAACCCACTGCAAGGCTTCACACACACACACACTCACATGTGATGTCAAACACAGCAGGACGTGCTGTGCCTGCCCTCTTCCCCTCCTTCAGCAGAACAACAACCCTCATCTCCCTGCACTCCTGGGAATATGGGAATTCTTTGCTCTGACTGCATCATAGCACCCTGCAAGTACAGATTTCTCCAATGACTAAGGGCTGTCTTGTCAGTAATGTACACCGGAAAAAGCAAAATGTACAAGAAAAATGATGAACTGTAATGCTGGGGGGAAATAGATTGAGTATGAAAAACTGCCTCTAGGCTAAGTTAAGCAGAAAAGCATGAGGGTTTTTTTGGGCATTAGAAATAGAAAAGTAAATTTTCTAGGCTTGACCTGGACACATTTAACAAAGTCACAGTGCTGACTGGAGAAGAGTACAGGAGATGTGGCCAAGCTGGAAGTGAAGTTAGAGATAAAACTGAATATGTGCCTAATTTTGTCATTTAGTGTTGTTATTCATTGAAAATGATAGGTTTCTCATCCAAAATCTCACCCTTATTTTATTGTGATTTTGCTCACTAAGAGGACAATATATTACTGCAATTATGCAATAATCTTCATTATAAGATGATTAAAGGGGTTCAATAGCATGTTTTTCTTTACAAAACAAGAAACTTGAGTGCAAGCTATAACAAATAATTTGTTTTATGTACACAAGCTAGACAGGGAGCACATTAATTAAAACAATGCAGAGTCCTGTACTCACATCTCATATATAAATTGGTTTTAGCCAACTGAAATTGATATCTCAGTGCAGTTAAATTATTATTATTATTATTAAATCCCAGTGCCAATTAAAATATAAACATGTAGAGCAGTAGCAGGGGTGTGACAACCTCTGTGCTGCCATGTGTTAATGAATTCTATGAACAAAGGTTATTTTTACTTGAAGGGCCCTTTGTAGTTAAGAGAGACTGCATCATATGAAACCCATAAAATATGTCAGACCACTGTGAAACCCCTGTGTATTTCTCACAGACCATCACAAATTCTTATCAGCTCTTCTCCAATCAAACAGCTTTTGATAACAAACAGTACCAAATGCAGGGTAAGGAACTGCAGACCTGGACTTAGGAACATGACAAGGGGGAATGTTTTTAAACTGAAAGAAGGTAGGCTTAGGTGAGATATTAGGATGAAATTCTTTGCTGTGAGGGTGGTGAGGCACTGGAACAGGTTTCCCAGAGAAGCTCTGGATGCCCCAACCCTGGAAGTGTTCAAGGCCAGGTTGGATGGGGCTTTGAGCATCCTGGTCTGGGAAAAATGCTCCTGCCCATGGCAGGGGGATTGGAACTGGATGATTTTTAAGGTCCACTCCAATACAAACCATTCTATGATTAATATTAGGAAACAGTTTTTACCACAGATGACCATTATGCAAAACTAATTTTAATTAGTTGATGTGTCAGGATATATTTTGCTGGTAGAAGAAAAAAATGGGAGTTTTATGAAGCCGTGTATACATTAGTTGATAGTTTGCATTTTGTGTTAGGGGATAAAGATGTTAAAACAATAAGAAGAATAAAACAATTCTAAGTCAGTCTGGGCAGAAGAATAATAATATGCAAAAGGTAAATCAATTATTTTAAAGAAAAATGTTGGCTCAACACTGCCTCTAGGGACATAATTTCGGATTTTTAACAAAAAGGAAATCTGGGATGTTAAGGCTTCTCCTCAAGGAGGTAAGAAGTGGTAGCATCTTGTGGTCACTGATGCATAGAAGTCCAAACCCCTCAGAGTGGCCATTTTCATTCAGAGTCCCTTAAATTCTCTATGTAAAATTCAGACCATGTGGAAGTTAATGAACACGAAAACAAAGGGAGGAAAAAGGAAACACCAAAAAACCCCCAGAGGCCCAGGTCCGAGCAGTGGCAGAGCTGAGCCTAATTCAGTCCTCTGAACTCTTCTTTTGCCCCAAATTTTCATCTACAGATCTTTCTTGTGAGGTGCTTGTACATGCATGCTTTCTGTACAGCCTCTGAGCTGTTAAATCTGAAGTCAGAAATACAATCCCCCAAGGCTGGAAATCCTGATAATTTTGGTACTGTTGCAGGTATTCAGATGCTCTGCACCAGTGGCTGTATGATTGCCTCCATAAATAGCTGATCAGACCCATTACACTTAATAAAAACAAATCAAAGTTTAAATCTCCATGGAATACTCAGCCTTTGGCTTCAATGCATGAATGAGTTTGAAAGGAGCAGGCTGTTACATAAAAAATAACAGATTTAGCTACTAGCTGTTTTTTCCAGGGAAGAAAGCATGATGAAGCAGTTTGGGCCTAGAAGTTTGGATGGATTAAAAGAACAACTTTGGGTCTTATCTTCAATGTCACATAATGTGGAATTTATAAGCAAATTTAATTAAATAACAGATACAGAATGATCAGACCTCAGTCGTGACAGCAACAAGCTCATGCAGTGCTTATAATTATCATTTATTCTATGCCATGCACAGGTCTGATTAGAAATTGAAATGAGCAAGCTCCAATTCAGGATTATACTTGTAACGATTTTTTCGCTCCTGTGCCCTGAATAATTGCAATTTTCCCAGTCTCCACACTTGGAATTGTGTTTTCCTGGAACTCAGATGAGCAGTGAGAAACATATAATGGACAATCAGAACAGATTTATTTATAATTTCAAATTCCCCCTGCTATCTGTCTGTCCTTCTCCATTGTCAAGTGGATTTTTGCCTCTCTTCCATCAATTAATTTTTCCTGATTACCTGCCTGCTTCTCTCACCACCTTTATTCTTTCCTCCTGATTCCAGAGCACAGATGCTGAATAAATGCCTTTATCACCAGGTCCTTCTAGTTCAGTGAGACAATATGAAGACCCACCAAATATTTATGAGTTCTACTCAGCTATGGTGGTGATACATAAGTGTGACAGCAGCTCTTGGAAGCAGCAGCTCTTGGAAGCAGCAGCTGCTGACCCTTGCCAGGCAGCTCCAAATTCCACTTACACAGTTCTACATGCCAAGAAATAAGCCACAGTCTGGTGCACACGTTGGTTTGTGAACAGATTTTGCCATTCACACGAGTGTTCTGTCTAACAGTTAACTCCCTGTATCCATCACTGTACAGCTTGCATTAAGATATCCACTTAATATAGATCACAAACTTAAATTCCATTTCATCTGTGGTGTTTCCTAAATAATAAAAAGCCCCCGACAAACTCTGATGTTTTGTTAAACATGTTTCCTCTCATTTGATTTACATCATAATAAAGCTGTCAGTGTTAGTGCAGCACTTAAAAGGTTTCCTGATCCCTCCTCCTCCTGGAAGCCTCAGTCAGGAATATGAAGCACAGCATCTGCATTAGTATTCACTGCATGCATGGCAACACTGACCTTGTGCCTCAAGTGGTTTTAATATTTTAGAGACATGAGGATTAAACTCCATGGGAACATGGAATGGAATAGTGACAGGGCAAAAAGTGATGAATTAAAAGAGGTAAAAAAAAAAATTGAAAAAATCATGTCCTATGTGATCAGACATCTTAATGAAAGTAATTTTACTGTCAAAACAGTTAACTAAGCAACAAGTAATTAGGCAAATAGTGTCATTATTCTTTAAGTCTCTCTGAGAATGTTTGATGTGCTTAGTGGATAGCTGATAGTGACAGAGTGATAGTGATAGCTCAGGGGATAGCTGATGGCTTTGTTTAGCTCCTGCACTACCTGCTGTCTAATGCACAGTGTGCCAAATGTCAGCACCTCAAGGGATGAGGGACCTGGATCATCACAAAGTCCTCAAGCAGGCAGCAAATATCTAATCAGCAAGGTGGAACTTTTAAAGGTGTCACATCCCTGGTACAACACCAGCACAAGCTGGAAGGCCCTGAGATTCTATGGAGTCATGTACAGAGCATGGTGGGATGTGGTGTTTTAAGCAATTTTTGATGCTTTAGGAGGTTTTAGCATGTTTTATCAGGTTTATCAGAGCATCTATAGCTTTTTTGTGTTTGGGGGTTCTTTTGTGCATGTGTAGCTTTTTACCTTTCTTCCCATTTTTCAGTGGTTTTAGCAGCACAGCTTCTTCCTTTTGCCTTTTACAACCTTCTTAGAGGCAATAAAAAGAGCAGGGAAGTGAAACTGTCCTCTGGCTGCATCAGGCTAATCATCAATTAATTCCTATGTGAAAATGAGCCAGTGTATTTTCCCCAAGATACTACGAAAGCAACAGAAAAGAGTAGAGAAAAAAATTTAAAGAACAACATATCTTTTAAATCAATAACCAGAAATTAACATTTGTTTCTTATTTTTCACCTCTTGTCTCTAGCAAGTGTTTATAAACCTTTCCCTCTTTTAATGACTGGAAGGAACTTGGAAACAAGAAAGCCAAATTAGGACCTTGGCAGAATATTCTCAAATTACAAATAACCCAATGAAGAGTTTGATCTCGTTGTGAAACCAAAATTGTCTGAGAACAGAGATATAAAATTGAGTTGTTTGGGATCCATCACAGCTTGGGCTCAGAGAGTAAATTTAATGTAGAAAATTAAGAGTAATTCTACATTTACAACTGTGTCAGAGAACAAGATAAGTTAAAGTTTATAGATATTGCCTTCAAAATATTGGCTGCTATGGAGATAGGGACTTGCAATTCCTACAATAAATGAAATCCAAACCAAATCAACTTTAACTCAATTATGTTCTTTACCCCAGGATTTTAAAGAGCTCTGGAAATTCATGCTTTAGCACATCACTGGTGAGAATCACCCAGTCCCACCATGGGAGCTGTGGTTAAAAATTCAGAGACTAGAACATCTCCTTATGGACTTGTCAAGAGTTAAGCCAAACTTTCTGACAGCATAATAAATAGCCAGTATGTCATGGGTTTTTTGTTTTTAACTGCAATTTTTTTAGCTAGAAATAGAATGGAATTGCTATCCCACTGTGCAAGCCTGACTTGTCTAATAAATTAAATACTCCATATGAAAATTAATGGATTTTTGATCCACTATAAGAAATTGTTTCTGTAAGTCAGAACTCAACCTGCTGTGCTGCTGAGAGCAAAAAGTGCACTTCAGTAATTGAGATGAGTGATCACTTGTCAGGCACCAATACTGGTTAGGTGAATCTTCATTCTCAGATTCTCCAGGGAATTGATCTCACCAACCTGAATTACAGGATTACACGAGCACTATTTGACAGAGGGTCTTTGTCTCCCCCTTCACTTGATGAAAGTGAATAAAACTAGGTAACTCTGAGAACAGCCAGCCAAGTATTACAGCCCTGGAGCCATCCTGCAGTCAGAGCTGGAAAACTTCTACACCTGAGTGTCACAACCCACGTGTCTGTGGACTGCTCAGAGCACCAACAAAATGCATTGATTTTCTTGCAAGCAGGAGCTGAACAGATGAACTTGCTGGGCTATTATGCAAATAAGGACTTACAATTTCTTAAAAACAATGCCATCATTTTCACAGTGTCATTTTTAAGACTTCTGCTGCCAAGGCAGTTTTCATAAGAAGACATGCAATTTGTTAACCATTCAAAATCCTTTGAAGGGTACACAGCACTTGTGAGCTGTGATAATGTGCTTTCCTCTCTGGTATTTTCCATCTGGAAATTTCCTTAAGCATTACAAAACAGGATGTTCGAACATTCAACCAAATTTGGAGAGAGGGGAAAATCAGTGTTCTTAAAGATGAAGTGAAGCCTCATTGACAATATGTCATTAGGGTAATCAGAAATAAACTGAGCCTGCCCTGTCAAGTATTTGAAATATTAACATATGCTGCCTCTCTTCATTAGAAAAGGATTTCTTTTATTTGTGAAATGTGTCAGACCTGATGCATTCAAATTCTTTCACAAGCTATAGAGAAACCTGACAATGGGGTGTTGAGACACAGTATTTTAATCTCCCTGGCAGGGATGAAACAACAGCAGTGTAGAAATTTTAGGCCAATTGGCCATGATCACACACTGAGCCTGTGTCAGAGTACAGAAGTTCATCTGCTTCTCTCTGCAGCAATGACACAAAAAATCTACCCCCAAAAAAGGTCTGGTGGGCCTGTTCAGATGACCACCTACCCATAACATTGATTATTAAAACAAAGTAGCCTCCTCAGACTGGAGGAACAGAAGTGGCTGCTTGAGAAGAACAGATGTTTTGCTTTTGCTCTCTGCTTCTGCAGAATCACAGGCCAGAGCAGAAGTTGCAAGGTATTCCAGTTTTAAAAGTAGCTGTTTTGGATTCCATATCCAAGTAAGGAATTGGTCCAACTGGACATCTCAGTTCAATCTGCCCAGCTGGATATCTGCCCAGCTGGCTATCAGAGCTGGAGAGCTCAGGGAACACTCCTGCATGACAGCTGCAATTTAAACATAAAAAAAGAGAAAACCACGCACGGTTGCATCTGAAGTAGAACAATGAATAACACAGAGAATACAAAAATGTTGTTCATATCACCCCAGCTAAAAATATATGCAGCTGTGGCATCTCAGAAAGGGAGATGAGGCATAGAAAAATAGGTGTATAAGCACACAGAATTCTGGTATTACTCACTATGAAAAGATGTTATTCATCACAGAATTTGATAATGAATATTGTAAAGGTGATACCTCAGGATCTTCTGTCTTGCCAATCTCATAGCCAGGTTACAAAGACCAACACTGTGAGAGTTTTCTGAACATTCTGGAGAAACTGCAGACTCAAAGTCAGGCTTAAAAGAGAACAAAACACTTCCAGTATAATTTGATCACCTCTTTCACTCACTATTGATGAAGAAGTTTCCCCAGTATATTCATCTCTGCCCATACAGCCTTGTTAAGTCATCAGTGACTGAAACTGAAATATTCTTATTTGGGTAGAAAGGCTTGAAACACGGCAGCCATGCAGGTGTGCCTTAATTCACGAGAAAAACTATATCCAGAGCTTCTGCAAGTCTTAAAGTTCCAGGGTAAACTTCTTTTAAAAGGACAAGTTATTTTTGTAGCCAACAATGCTGGTGACTGCAAAGGTTGTGTTAAAAGTAAACAAATTTCCAGGTCTTTGAGTGCTCAGTAGTTCCGCCTCTAGCCTCTAGCACAGCAAGGCACAAAAACAGGATGACAAAACAAGAAATGACAAAAGTAATGTCCTCATTTGAGAGCACACTGTTTATCCCTAGTAAAACCTGTACCCTTATCTGCTGGAGATAGAAGTGTGTTTCATGGGTGTCAAAAAATGCTGCAGAGAGAAAACAGAGCCCTACAATCGAATGGAAAGAGCCATCATCAATTCATAATTGCTCCCAGTGCTCCAGGATAAGAAATTGTCTCTAGATACTGCCAATAGATTTACTATATATATATATATATATTTAAAAGGATCTCTGGTCTGGCAGCTTTTATCGGGATTTCTCTGAAAAATATACTTGTAACGTATGGTACATAGGTTTTCATTTACACCAGAAACACAGGGACAAGACTTTCTAATCTGGTGATGTATCAGTGCTGGGCTGAGTGCTCATAGATTAAAAAAAAAGTAGATACAGTCATAGCAAACTACTTCTGAACTTCTCTGAAGCTTATAAAACTGCTATTACAATCCAAAGGAAGCATGACAAGGTTCATCAAAGATTCATTGCTTGTTGTTGTAGACTTCAAATGCTGAATGAGAGAGGGCACATTAAAATTCTGCTGCTGCCACTACCATTTCAGGAAGCTTTTGGAGGATAAATACTGCTTCTACTTAAAGGCAACAGGTTTTGAAAGAATGAATCACATTTTCCAATACAGCTTAACAATCTTATTTAATAATTAACATAAAGGGGCACTGGCTGCTCTCATAAGGCAAACACATGCTAGAAAATACAACAGATTCCTCCACAGGTATTCAAAGCCAAAGCACTGCATGCTGCTGGGATTATGACAGTGCTCTGGGTGACAGGCAGGACTGGTAAGCTTTTGTTTTCTCCTGCAGACCTTGCTAAATGCATCTTGGTTTTCAAGGCCAAAGAGTTCACATTCAGGGAATATCTTTGACATCCCTTGAAAAAAGACTCTCAAATGACCTGAGGTGGCATGGCTTACAATGACCCCACAGCAGCAACTCTGAACCTGCCAGCAGCACTTGTCAAAAATGTATTCTAAATTAACATGCTAGAAATACAGCTTCCTTTTCTTGTTCAGAACAACCCCATAAGTAATGTTATTGTTTGGACCTTCTTTATGTGGCAGATAAGACACAAAGATAACAGAAGAGCACTTCCTTTGTTCATTATATTAACAGACAAGAATTTATTTAGCTTTTAGATGGCCTGTGTGGGTATGTGCATATCAAGGAGCATGTAATTAAGTACTAAAATATTTAAAAGCTTATAAACAGACAGTAAAGGGGGATATAAAACCCACTTTATATTCCTTTAGAGTTCATCTCATGCAATGTCTTAGACAATATAAATATGAATCGATATGTATTTTAAAAAGTCAGCTTCAGGACTGAACTCGAGGATCTAGAACCAAAGTGTTAGGTGGCAAAATTCAAAGGTGATATAATCTGTAGTGGACAAAACAAGGGTTAAAACAGGCCAAATGCCCTCCAGCAACCTGCACCATGAAAGTTTACACCAGTGCCTGTAAATGGGATGTGCTCCCCCCTGTGAGCACAGCTCTGCTGTTCTGGGTTATGCCTACAAAAATATATCATCCTCTGCAAGACTGAGGCAACTTCTGTGCTGTTGATCTAGGCCAATAACAAATTTGTGCTAATGCACATTTAAACATCAAACTCCTGCATGAATATGGCTTTAGTCACTTTCCAGGATGAAAAGGATGTCTATCAAAATAGCTGATTTCCATTTGCACCTAGTTACAACCAAACTAGGATAAATTTAATCTCAAATAAATGTCCACAAATAGATGAAGGATTTGGACTAGAACCAGTGCCACTGTTTTAGTCTGAGCTTGCACTGGGTTTGCTTTAAATGCAGCACTGAAAGATGGCTGAAATAGGATCCACTGTGTGATAAAGGAAGAGGATAAATGGGTAAAGCCAAAATGAATTAGAAGGGTGCAAAATATTGAAATGGGGAGCAGTTTTGATCAGTAGTCTTTACATTTTAGTGCTTTCTGGAAGCATCAAATAACAGCACATGTGCATTCAGAGGCTGAAGCACACTTCAGTTTGCCAGTAGGGCCTGAGGCACAGCAACAGCCCAGGTCAGGTACCCGTCCTGGTGGCAGTGGAAAAAATGCATTCTGACTACTTCCACTGAATTCCATTGTTTCCTCCCACGAGAAAAAGCGTGTATTATTTAGGATTATAATACCATCTAGGTGTGTAATTCCCAATTTCAGCTGCACAGTACCAGGCACTACTCAGAGAGATAAATGCCTCCATCCCACAAGAGCTCATAGAACACAGAGAGAAATCCTGCTTTGCTTGTTCTACAAAATCTGTACTATGTATTACTTTTACTATTAAGTGTTGGGACTTTATATTACTATAAAAGTAATATAGCAATATAAGTAATAAAAGTAATAGCTCACAGGTGGGAGCTATTCCATAAGACTGGATGACTTCTGTTTAATTTAAGATGTTTTCATAAATCTGTAAAAGTTGTTCCTTCCAGTCAGTGTTTCCCACTAATGATCAGGGGCTGCAAATCTGTTTAAAAAGACTGAAGCTATCAGAACAGTGGGACAGGCAGATTTCTTCAGGTCTGTCAAAGACTGGTGATATTAGGGATAATTTATAGGAAAAAAGGAGCAACATCTCTTCAAGATTCAGACTAAACAGGATATTTTGGCTTTTAATGCTTTATTCCATTGCCATAATATATTACTCATTAAATATGGGGTCTCATAATTAGAAAAAAAAATTTAAAAGCACTTTACATTCCTCAGAGCTTTACTGAGAGTTTGACTATGCAGAAAGTCACAGAGTTGGGCCACAGAAGTGTATTTTCTCTTACATGGGAAGTTGTCCAGCAAGTAGAGGTAGTAAAATAACTACTTCAAGTGTGCAAGCGCTAAAAAATATTTCTAGACCTGTGGTTTATTAAATTGCATCAGAATATTGTCTGCAGCAAAGAACTTCATTCTTTGGTTGAGGTGTACCACTGAAGCACATCATCAGAATTTTGTTACAACATGTTCACATGTTTTCTGGGAAAAAAGAGGGGGAATATGGTATTTCATGGGAGAATTTTCCCTCCTTCCCACCTATTACTGTGTCACCCAGCAGAACAAAAATAAATCAGAACAATGTGTTCATGAGCAATGGATGATCAAAAAACTCACCAGAGCAGGAATCTGGACTGAGATCACCAATGTAAAGTTCAGTGCAGCATGGATGGCAGCCCAATATTTGTTGCTTCTCAAAGAATAAAAAAACCCAAGTTTATTTTGACCTTTTCATCTCCTGTTCTATTTATAGAAACCCAAGCTTTATTGAACGTCCAGTGACATTTTTGATGAACTAAACATATTGGTTTTTTTGGGTTTTTTCTATTTTTAATTTCCCCCCGACCTCTTGGTAGAAATTGTGCATTGTAAAATGGGGCTCACATGAAACAAAAGGTATGAGCTCCATCAACTTCTATGTAGCCAGATTTTTACCAAGTTGGTATAACTTTCTGTGGTAGTTTGACATGAGCATTGAAATGTTACCCTTATCTCTCAAAAATGCATGTTCCCTTTCCATTGACATAAATCAGTTAAATGCATGTGGTATCAAGATCTAAAGGATGGAATTCCTACCAACAAAAATCTAGAGACTTTCCAGTGTGAACCTATTCCCCATGCAGAGGGAATGGGCATTAAATGGAAACATTTTGTCTGTTTCCTGTTGGAAACAACAAATAACCTCCAGTAAATTCAAGGATTTTGGATCATGTGCTGTGATTTTTAAATTTGTTTTGTCAAAAATATCTGTGTAGAGATGGAATGGAAAAAGGAAAAGCATTGGATTGCTAATACCCTTGCTAATAATGTAGGATTACTCATGACCCCAACAGCAGTGCCAGATCATAACAACCTCACAGCAGTTTCTGTAAGGTGTAGGTTGAAGAACTTTTTCTTTCTCTTTGAGGGGCTTAGTGCAAAAGGAAGACTATGGCTCAAGGAAGCAGATGGAAAAACACTTCTGACAGCTTAAGTACAGTTAATTATTTGTAGGCGAAGCATTCTGCTATCAGCACTGATTTGCTGTACTTGAAACTGAAACAGTCAGAGCAGCAACAATTTTATTCAGCATCACTGCAATTACCTGACTATAAATAGGAGACCTTGCCTTTCATCCCTTCCAGGAACAAGCAGCTAAAGGTCAGCACACTGTGTAGATGCCTCTTTGGTAAGCAGCTCATGCAGGTCTCATCCTCTCCCATTTTTTTCC
Source organism: Toxostoma redivivum (assembly GCA_013397375.1). Classification (NCBI taxonomy): domain Eukaryota; kingdom Metazoa; phylum Chordata; class Aves; order Passeriformes; family Mimidae; genus Toxostoma; species Toxostoma redivivum. Next base: position 821,992 of record VXBI01000068.1, on the reverse strand, counting down.
ACCTCTTACCTTTTTCCTTTAAGCAGATTCAACAGCTACTGAAGAAAAAAAAAAAAAAAAGAGTACAACATGTATGGGAAGAGTTCTCAAGGTAAGTATCACCTCTTTTACTTCCCAGAAGGTGCAGTTGAGGAAAATGAATACTTATTTAAGAATGTGCTCATTTCACACCTGCTTCTGAAGGAGCAAAGGGTGATGATGTGTTTTCTTATGTCTTCTGGGATTTATCTATACCATCAGACATGTGAGAGAAGAGAACTCTGCTCCTAAATAATGACATTCACCCTTCTGGGAAAAGAGACAGGAAGAAAGCAGGTTTGCAGAGGAAATCTCCAGCCTCCACTAACCAACAAGGAGGAACTGGAGACAAAAAGGATAGCATAGATTATTTCTCCCTCAGAAGCGTGACATGGGGAAGACATTCCTTGTGACCAACGAGCACAGTATTCTTTTCTATTCTTCGGCAACAACTATGCAGTTTACTTCCCCTGCTTTGGTTAGAGCAGGATCTCCTGAGCTGGAAGGGACCCACAAGGATCATTGAGTCCAATTCCTGACTCTGCAGACTAAATTCAATAAAAAGGAAATAATATTAATCAGTTTTTCCATCAGCTTTAAGATTTATCTCGAAGAGAAACAAAATGCTATTCAGAGCTGTGTGGTTGCTTTTTTGAATAAGTATTATTGGACAGAACTGAAACTGTTAGCTTTCATTGTCCATTCACAGCAAGGGCTAATTAGAGCAAGATACTCTCCAGAATACTCTGAACAGCTGTGATTATCCACTCTTAAGAAAGATTAATTTGACTGGAAAGACAACGGAAAACCCTTTAAAGAAGACATGGGGAATAGAGTTTTGTATGGGAGGACATGAGACAGCTCACTTTTATCAGAGTGGAGGGTGAAAAGGACTTCTTTCTGTATATATTGAAATCTTAAATGGCATGAGAGAAAGTGTACTTAGGCTAATGTTGGCTCAAGAGCAAATGGAATAAATTATCTAAGAATAAATTTACTCTGGAAATGCAAAAAAAATTTCTAGTACCAGGGCAGTGAAATCCTGGAAACACTCACTCAAAGCAGCAGTGGGATTAAATGAAGTGTTCTGCTTTCCAGTGGGGTTTGGGAAGTATATTGGTAAAGTTGCCTGAAATAGAGAACCTCTTTCAAGTGACCAAGCCTATCCACTCCAGTCCTTGAAGTCCCCTGAGGCTGCATTCAGAAGACCCACATACACAATTGCTTTTTGTGCAAAGAATTACAGGCCAGTGCCAGTTACAAAAACTCGCAGAGCTTCCACTCAGCCCTGCAGGCAAACAATTGATCTGCTAGCAGTCCAGCTCACCCCTAAACCTCAACACTTGAAAGCTGTGTGTTTTCAGGCAAGAATGATCATACTTTCACCCATCCAACCTAACAAAATTCCAAGGCTTTCAATGAAATCGACTTTAAAGCATGCATTTGGAATATAGGGAACCTGAATTAATTTCTTTTCATCTCCTATGAAATCCTAGAAGATGCATGGAAAGATGTAGTCACCCGCTCAGAGATGAAAGTTTTATGAGGTAGCAAGACATCTAGAAGTTATTCACTGTGATTTGTTCCTGTGAATCTAGTTCCTACACTGCTGCAGAACTAGATGCTTTTAGTTAGGATGCAGAGAAGAAATTCAGTTACAGGCAATCACCAGCTTTTCATGGACTGTGCATTATTTATTCCACTGCAGCAGAGCTTTATGAGTTAGGTCTGTAATGATCCAGTGAAGTTTCTTAGCTCAGGCTCACTCCAAGAGAACACATCTGTATTGCCTGCAGGGTCAGTGTGATTTCAAGAGCACTTCAGCCACCTCTGTGGTGTGTGCAATCAAAACTCCTGAACCATCAGAGTCCAAATCAGCTTCCCAACATTCCATTTGGCAGCCTGATGCTTCTAGAACTGGGTATACTACATTGCATGAAGATAAAATGTATCCAATAAAAACTACTGAAAATTAATGAACAAAACTATTGCAAATTAAAGTATGTCAACCCCTGGGACAACTTCATAAAAAGGTTGTTAGAATGACCCAGCATTATGCTTGCACCTAGCCCCATTCCAAGCAATGCCCAGGCAGGATTTGGGATTTTGAGAGCCCAGGCATGGTCCAGGAGCAGAGTTAGCTTGCAGCCACAGGATTTAATTTTGCTAACATAGCCATAGCAAAGCAGAGTGAGTCCTGGCACTGCAGGCACACAGTAACTCCAGCTCCATAGGGAACATGCCAGCGATGGGGTGAGTCAGCAGCCTTTGTGAGACAGCATCTCTCCTGCTGAAATGCTGTGCCCAGCCTAGCAACACCTCAGAGCCTGGTACAGGATCAGTCTGCTGGCTCCCAGCAGCCAGACCAAACGTGGTGAGCAGCAAGCTGTGCTAGCAGGACCAGCTGTGAACAAGCCAGGGGACAGATGGGCTTCTCCATGCTGTTCTCTGCCAGCCTCTGGTAGAAACCCACCTTATTAGCTCAATCCCAATGCAAGAGCCAAGCAGTGCCTGTGGAGGCTCTGGTGTTAGTCTTGAGTACACAGCCTTGCTACTACCCACAGCACCAGTGACTTTGAGGGAATGAGTCTGGCTTCACCTGGATCAGCATTTAAATATATTTATTTCAGAAGCAGCAGTTCTGGACACTTGATACCTCTGCCCTGTCAAACAGATTAACCTAAAATGTAAATAAATTGTGAGTATTTATGTAGATGTGTATTAGTATATACATATATATGTATAAAGATATGCAGCCCATATAAATGAATTTGAATGAGAATTCTATGACAAAATTTTAAAACCTTTAAATTATAAAAAACTGAACATCTTTCCAGAGGAACCTCATACAAGACAAAGACATTTTGTGTATTTGTTCCAGCTTAAATTTTACAGCAGAAGTAAAACTGCAAAGCAGAATTACAGACCACGATTAGCTGGTCCAGTATTTGCTATCCAGCATTGTGATGAATATCATAGCTACGCTAAAACCCTCTTTAAATATATGCAAGCTTTTACCTGGTTTGGGGTTTTTTTTTTCAGTCAGAGGAACACTATTCTGATAAGTGCTTGGCCTAATTAGGTTAAACCCAATGTATTTCTACATCTCACTGTATGATGTTGGTGCACCACAAATGAAGTACAGAAATATACTGGGTGTTTGCCTGCAGAAAGAGCATATAGTTAGAATACAGAACACTGAAACTGCAAATTCTTTTGTTGTTGTTGTTGTTTTGGTTGGATAAAAAAAACCCCAACAAACCAAAACCACTGAAGCAGTTCCATGAGATTTGACATCCCTGTTTGACTAGTGTCATGAGAATAGCCCTGCAGGACAGTCACACATCTTATCTGAAGTCCACTCAGTGCTCATTTTCAGAATGTGTTGTACAGCTCTTCTTTCTGTGTAAGATCATCTTGTCCTGTGCTTCCTCAGTCCAGAAGAGTCCTTAGGAACAGAAATGTTGCTACCTGGAAGACAGCAGGGACTATAGGGATTACAGTTTTAATGAATCCACTAAACCAAGCAGCATTATCCCTGGAGAGGTGAATAGTTGTATAATTTGGCCCACATCGTTGCAATTTTTTTTTGTTTGTTTGGATTTTGAAAATATTTTGCTGAAATACATTGAGAAACAGGAGACAAACACAATTAACTCAGCCCTTCTCCCATGGTATTCTGCTTCTCTTTGCTGGATCTCTCTTTCATGTACCGTATTTACTGCTTGGGTTGAAAGTTCTCCTCTTTGCTTTTTTTAATCATGCAGCCCTTGGTTCACTCGTCCTTGCACCTCCAGCCTTTGTTGTTCTCAGTCTTTAGTGATGATCTTTCAGTTAAGAGCTCACCAGAGTGTAGATCATGCTGGATGTAAAAGAAAGACACAATATGAAAGTATCCCTTTGAAGCATGCAGGGCACTTTGATTTTTATAACCCTTTGCTGTCTCTTCCTCAGGTCTGACTGTATGGCCTGTGCTTTCCTTTGCATTCTTTCCATCTCTCTAAAGCATCTTAATTATGGTGTATTCAAGACGGGTATCAAAAGGCACTCAAGAAATAACAAATTCATTATCGACATCCTACTGCACCACAAGCTGTGTTTGAGCTTTTTAAAGCTCAGTCTGATGTCTGGATTTGAACAGCGAAGAAACAAAACCATTTTGTGTGTTTGATCTTTAAAGCTTCAACCAGCAACTCTCGGCAGGGCAGGCAAGGTTTTTTCCATGAAATTGCATTGTTTTGATTCCTTTGGAAAAAAACTCCAAGCACTAGAAGAAACATAAAATGCAGCCACCAGCTGGACTGAATGCATACATATTAAATGCAGCTCTGGAAAGTGGAGAAAACAGATTATATTGCCACAGCTCCATTTTGGTGCAATTCTAATTCTGCCAATACCCAGGAAAGCACTGAAAAGCGCCTGTGATTTATACTATTTTATCTAGCACCAGGCAGTGGATTTTGGACAGTGGCCATGTTTCAGAATGAAGAGCTCAGAGGAAGCTGCACAGCAGTAAAGTCTCAGGAGAAATGCTACGCCACACTACAGACCTGACTTTGATCCCAAGACAAAAACACGGAGTTAAAAAATGCTTTTCTCCACAAACCTCAGCAGCATTCAGAAGGAATATTGAGCAACAACAACGTGCAGCAATGACTCCTCAAGTTGTGGGGGACAGCAGAACAGGTGAGACACCAGTAATCAGAGGAGAAAAACACACTTTTCTTCCACCAGCACACAGACCTGCCTTGCAGAGGGATGACTACATGCAAGGCTGGCTCGAAGAGGCAACTCTATGCCAAGACATCACCAGGAAAGGAGTAGAAGAAAGACAGCTAAAGCATCACCTCCATTTCAAGTGTGTTATAGTCTGTTGTCCACTGGTTTTTATGGTGTGATTACAGGAGTGACTAAAAGCACTGGGATCCTGGCAAGGCCTTACCTTAAATGATCCTGGAATATTTTTGCACTGGGCATTTGTGCCTGTGCACTGAGGACATGTGACAGCAGAAAGGGGCAGGGGTACAATGCCCAGCTGGTGTGCATATTTCATGAATGTACTTTAATTAGGGGTTTGGATCATGCACAGGCTTTCCCCTGTCATGAAAGGGAGCCTGTAGGAATGACTACAGGCATGGTGCATCCCATGTTCCCACCCCACACCTACCTACCCATTTATTTACCATCTTGGTTATTACTACACCAGACCTGTAGTATTTTTCTTATGATTCTCTTGAATTATAAGGAATTACAGTTTTTTATTTGATGTAATGCCATCAGCATAATATTCATTATTTCACCCATCCTACATCCTACCATACAGAGAAGCAAAAGTTATTTCCTTTGGTTGGTGCTGGGGCCTGGCTCAGGCCTTAGGTAAACACTAAATATTCTGTACTGAAGTGCCAGCAGAAGAAGCAACATTTTATGAGACTAAGGAAATTGTCCAGATGGTTCCAACCATTCCTAAATGCAATTTCACAAGTGAAATGAAAAGCAGCTACTATTCTCTGAGTGAAACAGCCAGACTTACCAGTAGAGATAGTAAAAGAAGGAAAGGAGGTAGAAGGCCAGCTTACACCAGGCCTCTTTTTGGCAGTAACTCAAGGTATCTGCGTTCATGACTGCAGGTGGATCATATGCCAGCTCTGAGCTATCTGCTGGGCAACGAAAATACCTGAAAGAACAGGAGAAGACACCTGGAATGACTCTACAATAATCTGTATTAAGTATGTGCAGATACACACCTGACTACCATCTTCCATGATTTAGGAGGAATTCCCCTTTCTTTCTCAAGCCTCTGTTTCCAGACATTGGATGCTAGTCTAAGCACTTCTTCCTTACACAACCAAGCAATTGATGAATGTGGATTTTCTATGTTTTATTAATTCTTCAGATCAAAACATTTTCCCTTCCTACTGAGTTATTTCTGGCTTATCCACTAATAACTTCCACATTGTGAGTGACAATATATGGTGGTTTGTGATCACAGACTGGAGGAAGGATTACTGGGCTTTTACTGCACCTACACAACTGATTTCAGACATGATGAAAGGTGACAGTCCCAACCAACTGGTAGCTAAGTTCCTCCAACTCTGAAAAGGAAAAATGCCAATATGGAGTAATGTAAGAAGTGGCTGACTAATGTTTTCTACATGTGGCACTGCTCAAGAATTTATCATCCAAATAATTTTCTTCACAAAATATTTTTCTTCTTACATAGGAGAATTTTCTAATTATTCTCAGCAAATGACTAAATGTTTAAGAAAATAATGACAAAATAACTTCTTTGGCAAAGGAGCTTTTGTCTCAGTTCATTTGCAGTAAAGAGCAAAAGCAAAACCCAAAAAACCAAAGTTAATAAACTGCTCTAAGATCAGCACAAATCAGAGGAAATATTATTTCTGCTGCTTTGACAAAGTAAGCAGAAGATTGCTGATTGCTTACAGATGGATAAACAGATATACAGGAAGATATAAAAACACCAAGCAAGTGACCAGCAGCAAACTTTGAAAGGAGGTGTTCTCTAAGTAACTTTGCCTTTCTCCCTTCCAGAGTTAGTACACCTGCTTACAATCTCTAATAAGATCACAAGTTCTTTTATGGAGAAGCACAGGTGAGATCTTGCTTAATTCTCTTGGATGAAGACATTACACAGTGCCTTCCCATGGTTCTGTGCAGAACTTTACACAATGAACCCAAACCTGTCTGTGGTTAAAGCAGGAGTAATTACGGAGCACTTACAGCAAAGCATATGAAAAATCATAGAAAAAAATAATCAAAATTTCTCTCCAAAGGTTGATATCATTACTTAGAATCTGACCGTTTTCCTCTTGGATATATTTGTTTTTAGAAATTTTTAAAATGGGTCTCATTGTCACACTAAGGGTTGTTAACCTTTAGCAAAAGAGCAGTATAAAACATTATCATTTTTATTGCAGCAGAACAGTAGGGAGAAAAGCACTTGTAGCTTCATTTCATTTAGATTTCTGAGAACTATACTGCCACTCTAATTTCTGTATAATACTCTATCATATGACTCTGCATTACTACCAAGCTTTTGCAGAAAAAAAAGTGTAAAAAAGCTACTGCTTTTTAGTTCCTGGTTGAGATGATGATTTTGACTTTTTTACAGAATTATTCTTCTGCTACCATATGTACCTTTGTAACACAAAGAGACCCTGACAGACAAAAATCATCTGTGCCTTTACAAACATTGTGAAAATGCAAAACCAGAGAAGTCTCCAGACTGACAGCCACTGATGTCTCTTGGTTATTTTCAGAAGCAACAGAAGGCTGATCCTCCCCTAGAATGCAGAGGAAGATGCAGCAGCAGCAGCTGCACTGCCTGTCTGGAAAACAACAGCAGGTCTTACATGATCAGTTCTGGAAGCCCCTTGGTGAATATAAACACAATTCAGAGATCCAGAGTGGGAACACACCCACTTCTTCATATGGGCAGTGTGCAGAAACAGTTCTTCACCTACTCCAATCCCTACTCCACGAGTCTCTAAAACAGAATTCCCTTGCAGAACAGAAATTCCCCACTTTACTACTGTAAAGAAACAACTTACTTTACACTGAAAAAAAAAAAAAAAAAAAAAGCCAACAAAATGCTGCCAAAGAAGATGAGACACAAAAATCTGTCAACCTTCCCAGTCTCTATTTCATGATTACAATGGAAATGTTTCCTTGTTAGAAGTGAATGAAGAATTCCAAGCTCTTTTAGATATGAATTGTCTTACAACTACCCATGTGAGAAGTATTTAGAGCCTCACCAAGTTCCACATTCAGATTCCAGCCTACCTCACTTCCACATTTTCACTCACTCAAAGTGAGTGCATCCTGACACCCTTCAGAATATTCACCTAAGTAACTGAAAGCCACAGTTGTATGATTATATGTTTACCTTAGCCATCCTAAATAATGAAAAAATTTCCTTTTTCTCTGGAAATATAAGTTTCAGCTGCTTATAGGCAAGAGATCATCTACACTCCTATCACTGTCCTTCATTGTTCACACAGTCTGCATGTGTGCTGAGCTGGCAGGCAAGGCTAACAAGCAGTCAGCATATAGAAGAGCTTACCTCCATAAGTGATAAAAAAGCAAAGGAACATTCAACCCCAGTGTGAGCCACTCCTGAGCACATAAAAACATGATGCAGAAAAGACTGTGGATGGAGTACTCCGGCAGCACCAGCTAAAGGGAAAGGAGCAGAAATAACAGGAGTCAGTAAAACAAACACCTCTTTGGTTTTAGTCACCTAGGTAGTTTTTCAGAGAACAAATCAACTCTGCAAGTCTTGCAAGTCTCCTGTGTGTCTGTCCCTAGACACACCGCAGCAGGCAGACAGCGTGGCTTTGAGCAAGAAGCACAAGACCCAGGGCCAGGTTTGTTAAGATTTTACCCACGTTTGTACTCCAAGGGCTTGTTGAGAGACGTGGGACAAATCACTTACTGCCTTATCTGGTGCTCCACATTTATGTCTACAAAACACACATTATAATAATGCCTCCCTCACAAAAACATTTTGGGACTAAATGAATGTCAGTAAAAGGCCTTTCAAAAAGAGCAAAGTTTTATTACTGAAGCATTCAGAAAGGAAGCAAAACTATTCCTGAAGCTTTGCTTCTATATTGGAGGAGTGTCTTTGGAAAAACAAAGCTCTGTTTCTACCATTTTGATATTATATACACCATAAAGAGCTCAAATCCATTACCAAGTCAGTCTTGCAAGCACAAACCCACTAAGACAGGAAACTCACTTCCTAAGAAAATCCATGGCTCCCTACACTATTTGTTTCAGAACCATGACGATTCTTTCTATTAAAAGAGAAAATGAGTGGGCAGATGGCAGAAGCAGAAATGTATGTGATGTTGATTCAGAGCAGTTATTTCAAAAGGCACTTTGCTTTCTTCACTGCTTTCCCATTTCTTAGCTGTCTTTCTTCTCTTGTTTTCTTCCTGTATCTTTTCTCAGCAATCCCTGTTTCTTTTCTTCAAGTCATAGAAAAGACTGATTTCTCATACACAACTCATCTGCATCCACTGCTTCGTTTTGGAGATACATCAACCAAAACTAAATCACAAAAGGCATTAGGGGGCTTTTTTTTAATGACAATTCATTATCACCTGTCAAATAATTAAAGTGAGCCCTATTTTTTTTAACAAGGTAAAATTTACTATACAGCTTCTCCAAATACCTACTCCCATACAGCTGTGCTGCAAGGAATTCCATCATCTTGGTTCTAGGAGTCTTTTCACCTCACATGGAACATACTGTTTTAATTCATTTCACTTTACTGCTTGAAGAAGTTAACAGATTTGGGTATCTCTGTGACAGTGCCTTCAACTTAAACATTCTCAAGGGCTTATCTTACGTGGATGACAAATCATAATACAATTATATACTTCGGATTCCAGATGGTACTTATTTATCACTGCTGGATATTTTTTTTTTCAGTTTTAGAATGTGATTTACAACATGACTATAACCTTTTCCCAAAGAATGATTCATCTTCATAACAAATTGTAGACAAGAAAGGTCTTCATGATGTAGGTCTGCCCACTAAACATCACAACACTTAAAAGCATATTACATTCATTTTCACATATTTGATTTCTGATTCCAACACAATATACAAACTTAGCGAGACTGCAGCCCTGGTGCCTGATCAGTGGGCTGGCTGGTTAATAACAGGGAAGGAAACCCACAGTGAATATTTATGCAGAGCTTGAAAAACAACACAAAAATCTGCAGTGAAACTAGAAAGGAAACAAAGGAAGCAGAGGACTCTCAGAAGCAGGCTCACTTTCCAGTCACAATTTCTGGTGTAAATTAAATCTATCTACACTTTTGGTAGAACAGCAAATGGTCATTTATGTCTCTTCACCCTTTTCGTGGAGTGGTATTTTCCTGTAGACATAAATAAAGAAAGGATCATTGCTGATCCTTGTTTCTGGAGGGAATTCATGCAAAGAAGCAAACAAAGCCCAGTGCAAAGCCAGTTATATTCAGCTGATGTACTTCTGAGACCAAATCTAAAAGGAGGTGAGAGACTTCGAAGCATAAAGTATAGAAAGGCACTAACTAACAGCAAGGCTTATGAGGTCAAGTAAACAACTAAAATAAAACACTGCCTCAGTTCTTGGCTATAAGAATCATCCTGCAGTTTGACACTCTATCTTCTGAAAACAATGGAAACTTGAAATCAACTTCAGCAAACGTAGGATTCAGCTCCTGGAGAGAAGAAAGGTGGCTGAGAAACTGGCAGCAGTCAATCCTTGTTGTTCCTGCTGAGGTACTCAACTGAGGAGCAACTTCAGTGATACAGATAACTGCAACAGGAACTAAACCAATGTCTTTAATTCATTCCTGTGAGAGCATAGGAAGCTGTCAGATGGTAAACATGTTAGGATATAAATAGTACACTTCTATTTTGAACCAGGAACATCCTGATTCAAATAACGACCTCTGCTTTCTGACACAGCTCAAGATAAAGCTTGTGATGGTTATGAAACATGGACAAGAAGGAGAAACTGGTATAGCAGCACAATTCTTAAGGGATGCAACTTGGTCACTTTGAGTCTCAAACTCAAATGGCACTATATTTACCACCAGAAATTTAGCTGGCTGACATTTCCCTGTGGAAAACCACAGGCAAGCCTGAAAAGGAAGTCAGCTTCTAGACAAAAAAAATGCTGCTAATCAAAAATGCCTTTTGCTACAACATAAGCAAGGGAAAAAGAAACCACTGTAACTTTCTTAGTTTTGCTCTGATATAACTGTGTAGTTAAGTAAATGTCCACATCAGTAAACCCTTATGCACAATTCATCATTCACATTTAAAATGTAAAACCTTAGGTGGGCATCATACTCATTACCATCTCACCACAAGAATTCATTCTCATACAGAGTAGTACACATACACTGCACATGTAGATTGATCCTTCTCTAATTCCAAAGAAAATAAGGCAGGTTTTGCTGTGGATAGACATCTAGGTTTGGCTGAACTAAAGAGCAGGAAAAGAAGCACTGAATTTAAGCAACCATCTGCAGCTTCTTTCTGTTTATAGGAATATGGAGACCTCTTTAGAGAAGCTCAGTCCTAAATAATGTTATTCTGTTTCCTATTTCCTAAATCCATTCTGTTGTTCTTATACAAAAGATAAATCTGTCCTTTTCTGTCTGTATCTTTCCTCCTTTTTCTGTTTATTACATATGGATTCCTCCTCCTCAAATGTAATTTTGATTTTACAGGACACTGTATCATTTTTACATGGAATGACTCTTGCAGTTTGTCTCACCAGTGAACAGGACCCATAAAATACCTCACAGAAAACAGAACTGGGAAAATAATATAGCAGGAATAATAACATCCCTTCATCAATGCTATTAAATTTTCACTTAGAAAATCAATTGCAACAAGTGAATCAAACAGTTTTCCCACTCTCAAGCCACTGAAATGTCAAGATGCTTCTTCCCAGCACTTTGCTTAGACCAATGCTCCTGAGTGCTGCACAATAATAATAATTCCCACAGAATTGCTGTTCCTTACCCCAAAACACTCGAGAGCCTACATCAGTATCCATCTGTGCATGTCAACCTCCACACTGCAACCACAGATTTCACACTGCACCCAGAAATTGCCAGCCATCACACACTCCACCCTACCAGAGCTTCTGAGAGTCTTCATTACACTGCTAGAGGCTGAAATTACCACCCTTCTTAATGCCTGCCTTCTCCTCCTACAGAAGCAGGAAAATCCTGGAGGGAAGTGGGAGTCGAATCTCCTTCATGTAACGTGAAGAACTCTGGTGATTACCCCAGAAGAAAGAAGTTGTTCACCTTAACAACACACAAAGCCCTTTCCCATCCACCTGAAAGCAACAAAAAACCTGAAAGCATCCTGCATGTGTGGAATCACTCCCAGCCCCCACATTAGGTCTGATCTAAGAGCACGCTGCTTTATTGCAGTGGTTATTGCTACTGCATCTGCTTGCACTAGAGGATGACTGCAGCTTTGTCACTATGGTGCTCATTTGCTGCTTTTTCCACCACATCCCTCAAAAAAGCTGACAGAAACTGTCCTCCTCAGTAGCAGGGAAAGAGGGGGTGGAGGTGTGCCCAAGGATTTCAGGACACAGGAGTTATTTCAATAACACTTTAAAACCCATCCCTACAGAGCCTGCCAGAGCTATCCTGGGTTACTGGGGAGTGTCAGCTGAGTTAAAGACATAGTGAGATCAAAGGGAGATTATCTAATGGCTCCGAAATTCCCCTAACTGAACAGCACAGACCAGAAAGATCAGAAGTGTAGTGCAAGAAAGTGAGAAAAAGAAAGCAAAGAAAGAAAGCAAAGAAAGCAAAACCACATAAAAATAGTAGTAGCATGTGCCTTAGCCCAGACTGTGTATGTAGAATGTACATACTCTGAAACAAATAATCTGTTTCCTCCTGCTGGTGCACAAACCAAAAAAGAAGGGTCAACTGTGTGCAATTTAAATACACAGACCACGCATCTTAATAGCTCCAACAGTTTTAAACATACTGTTTTCACTGATCAAACACACAAAACACTAAATTTACTCTTGAAATGCAGTCTTTCCACTTTTCTAGTGTATCTTTCTAATCTATTTTAAATGATTTGAGTTACTTGACTTCCAAAACCTCTTCTGAAAGGCTGCCCTAGAGCCCAATACAATGCTGTCACAGTAAATATACTAAGGTTTTCTGTCCAAATATTCAGGTCCAATTTATTTCAATTCTCCTGTTAAAATCTACACTTGCTTGTGTCTCTACAGAGTGTTTGCTAGTTGCTAATTCAGTAGCATCAAATTGTTATAACACAAACATGTAACAAAACCATTTTAAGTAATTCAAAACCATGTTATGCAAACCTCTAGAAGTATTTAGCAGTTTGGTAGGTAGATTTGTGCAGTTTGAAAGAAAATGCCTGGGAAATGGATTCCAGATCATCAAAAGGACAACATGCAGTTGAACCTACTAAGTTCATATATACAGCTTTACATTTTATCTGGGGGAGAGCAGCAGCACACACATGAAAGACTTAATGTTACAAACCAAATGCAGGGCACAAATTTAAAAAAAAAGGGATATAGCATCTGTATTGTCACCCACTGCTTGGGATCACAATGAAAGTAGCAAAAAGCTTTGTGAAGGTAATTTAATTATCCTAAAGAGCTATTGGAATTTCTTTAAACAATTTTTTTAAGTGGATGTGAGTGTAAGTCACTCCACAGCACAAATACCAGACAATGAAATGAGTAACAAAAAGAGCCTAATTACTATTCTCCCTCCATATCCATCTGTGACACAGTAGCAGATCTAATATTAAAATATAGGATTTCTGGATGCTCTTTCCATCTCAGCTACTAAACACATTTATATTTAGACCTATCATTTCACTTCTCATTGTCTCTTTCTCTCTTCTGCAACATGGGGATAATTATATTCCATTCTATATATTCCACTGGAGCTAGTTTATGACTAGAATATTTAAGCTTTTTCTTAAGATCAGTAATAACTTAAATAGGAGTGACAGATGAGAATCAGGTCTTTACAGGACACTCATCAGGAATATCTATAAATATTTCAGTATTGCAGAGCCCATGGGAGGTCACAGCAGCCAACAGGTAAAAAGGTTATGAAACAGATTTAAAAAAAGACTGAAAGGTCTGCAGGGCACCAGCACAATTCAAGAAGTGCCCCATCCTTGGAAGGCACGTCATTAGGGCAGATGTGCTGTGATCTTCCAAGTGTATCTCCTCTGAAAACTGTTCTTTTCCACTCAGCAGGGATCAGGAGACATCTTCATGACCTTCCTTTTTCTAAGCTAATTCCGAACCAGTAACAGAAGCTGGGTTAGCAACCCCGGAGTGCCAACTCCTCCAATTTCCACAGCACTGGCAGAAAACAGGGTAATAAACCCCTTCTTGCCCTGCCTCACTTTGGTATTCCAGGCACAAGCAGCCAGGACACCCCACAGCTGGGCTGCTCCAGGAGCTCCTGCTGCCTTTGTCCGCTCACGCCAAAGCAGGGGAGCGGCAATTAGCGCAGCAGCTGTTCATTAGAGCTACAAAACCAGCCCCCAGCTCACAGGCAGGGCTGTGAATGCAGAAACCTCAGAGATGATCAAAATGAAGTTCAGCCATCTGCACGGCTCAGGAAGGGCCCTCAGGCCTTCTCCTGGGGGTCTGCCCGAGACTGACACTTCCATAAATGCTGGAAACCAAGTGTTCGCTACAGGGCTGTTTCCGTATCGGAAGGAGATTTGGTGCAGTGCAGACGTGGCAAAGACATTTCCTTCCCTGGCACTACAACAGCTTTATAGAAAACATCAGCAACGAGATGCAAGGTAGGACATTTAACTCACAGCAGAAAAAGACTGCATCCATAAACAGATACGGTGCAAAATCATTGTGCTCTACATTTGGGAATTATATTGCTTTTTGTAATTGCATAGTAGCTTTATAGGGTGTGATCCCAACTTAAACCCACATTGAACATTCTGCCAAATATAACAGTGACCTTTGGTTTAACTTCCTTTGTTTTATTAAAATGCAAGTACTTATTTATTGCATCCTGAATTAGAGCAAATATAGGCCATTAGCAAGTCAAATTCTCTCAATATTTCAACACAGCTCTGAGGAACAGATGCATAAATCGCATCACCCCAAGTGGCTGAGATGTACACTGCTCTCAGGAGCACAGCACAGACAACATTACTCATCTACATTTTTGCTGCTGCATCTTCAGTTTATTCTGCTGTTACTCGTGATGTTCTCCCACTGTCAGGACTTCTGTTAACAAATCCTGCAGGACAGCACTGGGAGAAGCTGAATTGTAGAGCAAGAGGTCATCAGTTATAGAGTGACAATTTGTTTGGCACTTTGATTATTGACTAAACACTCAGAGATAAGATTAACAGCAAAATACAATCAGTTAATCTGAAATAGTTTTATACATAAATATTTTCATTAGTAATAACACTATGAATAGCTCCCTTCAAAGGATATTCCAGTTTTCATTAGACATCACTCTGGCAAATCCTACTTCCCCCCTAGAGTAGAAGGGAGATAAGGACCAAACTGTGGCTGAGTTGCAAGACTGAACTCTTCACTCTTGCAATAGTTTTTATAACTTCTCCCCTTAGAAGCTCCCCCTGCTATGAGCACCTGGCAGACACAGCAGGATCTATCTTCTCATTATCCCTAGGTAAGCACACAGACATCCTTAGGCAATTATTGCTAAAAATAACAATTGTTATGCTCTAACTTTTCAAAAGTTTCAGGAACTTCTAAAATTGACTAAAAATAGCGTTGGCACAATTCATTTAATCAATGAGTGTCAGTAGTGAATGAATTGCCTGCCAGAAATACTACAATTCCTCTCAGCTCTTTAGTCCTATTTTAAGGACTTTCTTTCCAGATATGATACTGTACCCAAAGAAAGGACAAAAGGGATTATATTCAGTATTTTCACTGCAATAGTAATACTTTTTTAGTAAATATGAATGCAATCTCTTTAAAATAAAACAGAAAGTGTGAAGAAGAGATTACTATCTCTAGTCAAGTGGCATTTATGGGATAATTTGTGTACAATGTATAAATACTGCCAGCTCTTTGATCCCAATTCTATTATTAGTTCTGCAAAACAGCTCCTGTGCCAAGTTCCACTCTTTCTGATGAAATTCAAACTATGTGGGTGCCAGAAAGACTAACTGAATAGGGAATGCCCAATTCCACCCCATTCCACACCTCACAGATAACAGCTGTAACAAAGAAGTAGGCAGAAAAGACTGAAGAGAGGTGAAGAAAGAAGCTTTTAGATGATCTGTACTGAATTTCTTGTCAGAGTGAAGAATTGAAAAAGGCAGCTCAGTAACAAAGGTACTGAAGGCCCAGGTTTTGTCTGGAAATCTATTACAAGATTCAGGGAAAATCATTATGTCCTTCATCCTTCTGGTGCAAACAAAACCTCTACCAAGTGTGAATCACTGTGAATACATTAACTCCCCCCTCATTTAGGCAAGCTGCAGAAAACAATTAAACCAACACAGAGCTAGTGAAAGTGTGCCATATTTCAGTTACAAATAATTTACTTCCTTTTCTTGTATCTCTACTTCTCCTGTCATCATTATTCTTTCTTCCCCTTGTCCAGCCTAAGGATAGCCCCACTATTTACATGAACAGGAGATTTAGAATTTATTTCTCTTTTGACTAACGAGAGATGCTGTGTGAAAGTTGTCTAAAAAGAACACCACCATAAGGAATGATTTTCATAAACTTAAAATTGTGTACTAATGTATTTTTAGCTAACTTCAAATTTTATCCCCGAATTGTAAAAATACTCTTTCCTACTGTAAAAATATCTTGTCAGAGCCACTCTGAAGGCCAGAATAAAGTTGGCATTATCATGCAATAGAAGTTTAGCAGTACCTTTCACATAAGGATGGAGTACTGAAATACAGACCAAGTTTGTTTCTCACACACGCTCAGAGTCTAATGTAGTTTTAAAAGTTTTGGGGCACTTCAAACAAAGGAGAACTTAAATGAATTTAGTTTTATGAAGCTTGATGCAATCAAGTCCAAATCCTAATTGCACAGCATAGCAAGCTTACATCCTCCAAAATCTGCAGGTATAATTAATGCCTCGGAAACAGCAAATCCTTTATTCCACTGGCTGCCTGCAAACTCTGGAGTTTCTTCTGCGGCAGTTTGGAAGCTGATTTTGTGTATGTATGTATAGCAGAGGGGTGTAGCTCACACTCAGTGTGATGTTGACAGTGATCTATCTCATTGCCTGTGTTTATCAGTATTTCTGTAGAGCAAACATCCCAAGCCTCTAAGCATACAACACCAGATAATTTCACTCCCAGCAATCATCAATGTGACCACAGTAGTTTGAGTCTGACTCCAAACTGGGCTGGATTTGAACAGCTGCTGTAGAGATTCAAGATTCCATGCAATCATTGACACAACAAAACATCAGACCCCTCAAAAACAGCAAACAAATTTTTACCTTCAGTTAAAAATAAAAGATTCAAGCTCTGCCGGCTAACAAGAAAACTAAGTAGGTCTTCAAAAACAAGATTTCTATCATCAGAACAACTGTGCAGCCTTTCCTTTCCTGTTGTGTACATGTCTTGTGAGTGTAAACAAACGTTCTTCATATTTATTACCATGTGGCTTCTGCAGCATCTGTCACAAAAAGGCTTTATTCTTTACCTGAGACCAAAAGGGCTGCTGTAACACAAACACCAAAGCAAACACTATGGAAAAGGAGAGCCAAGTCTTGCTGAAAGTCATCTTGGCTGAAGCACAACACAACCTTTAAAAGATCAAATGATCCAACTAAGAGAACAGAATGCAAAATTCAAAAAGTGGCAAATTGTAAGACAACAGAACATCCACCTAAAGACAACAAAAGCAGAGTTGCTCCTCTATTATATTTTCTTCCAGAAAGACAAATGAAACAGCCTAAAACTACCCTTTTGACTTAAGACAGTTTTAAAATGTGAAGTTTTCATCTGATAATGTTAACTCAGAATATCACTGTAGTCCCAATAACAGATCATATGTTTAAACCTCTAAAAAAAAGGATTAATGAATGCCTGTTTCAGATTCACTTTGCTTCTCAGGCCAGTTAATAGCAAGTTCAGATCTTGACAAAACTCTAATGTGATCCAATCAAAAGGATTCAACTCTTCTAAAATTCCAGTGCAAAGATTGAGGCAAAAAAAAAAAGGCATTTGAGAGGATAAAAATAATCTTTAAAGTACATAGGATTTACTTAAATAGTTTTATACACTGCCTGGGTATAATCTTTCTATTGCACTGAGTCACAGGGAGACACTGAATAACCTTGGTATCTGCAGTATTTTTTTCTGCACACAGAATTTTATATTCACTCTTCAGAAGATATCCACATTGCCTCTTGATTGAGGCTTATGCTCCCAGCCACTCTGTGGGAAGGGTCTCCTGACAGTTTTCCTACTGCCCAGAAGATTACTCAAAGCTCAGCAGTTTCATCACAATGATGAGGTGTGAAAAGAGAGAGATTAGATACATCAAGAAACATGGCATGTACTGAGAAGCCAGTAACAATGATGAACTCTTTGGTCTCCAATGAGAGTGGACAAAGTTCATGTGCTCCATCATTGTAACAATCACTATTAAAAGGAAAAATGTCACACGCTGCCATTTTTTGTTCCATTTTGTGATCTTTGAGCAGCAGTTAATCAGAACTCTGGATACATCAGCCTCTTTCTCCTGCAAGGCAGAATATCACTGCTATTTCCACAGCCCAAAAATGCTTTATGATTAGACTGAAAATTCTGTTTTCCTCTTAGATAACATAAGCACTTAAGCTTCAAAGACTAAATGTCCACTACCAGTTAAGTGGAAACCTGGGATAATAACCAGGGTTAATAACCCTGCAGACTTAACCCTCTAAGTGTGGCTATGCTGCAACATTAACTTTTTCTGTTAGGTCCAACTTAATGAGGAATTAAAAACATTTTTATTGAGGTTGTAAAAACTGTATAGCACTACCAAGGTAAAACCATTGCTGCCATTCCCAGTTTCACAACAAACTAATAGTCTTGCTGCTGTAGTTTCCACCTGGGAGAATTCTCAGCCCCAGGGAGAAACTATGATTCCTTCTTACAATATGGATGGTTGTACACCACTTTCAAAATTCCTTGTGATTATGCATCACATTTGCTAAATTTGCTTATATAACCTCACATTAAGCATTTTAATGAGCCATGCTATAGGCTTACAGAAGTGCTCTGCTAATGACTATCAAGCCCGCAGACTGGGTAAAAGAGTGTCATACATCCATAAATCCCTAAATGCCCGACGAAGCAATCAACAGACAGACCCAAAACCACACTCTTAAAACCCATCACATCATCTCAGTCTTGCCAGTGACTATGAAGCAGAACAACAGAGAGAGTGAACCTTGCAATAACCAGCAAATTTATCAAGAAGAAAAGAATATGATCACTCAGTTGAAATGAGCTGCTGGGGCACCTGACACTCCTCAAAGGAGAGGGGCCACTGTAGCTGCTGCAAGCAGGGAATGGTAGGAGCCACTGGAAGGTGAAGGTCTGGAGCCTATCAAGGTCCAAGTAAAAAAATTACTCCATATGACAATTACTCTAGTGCATATTGGTCAGCCTCCTTCAGCTAAAATATGTGAGAAAAAAAAAAAGTCAACTGGATAAGGGTAAACAAGGAGAGATAGTGCTTTTTAACAAGGTTGATTTCACATAATATTTAGATACATACAAAGAAAAAAACCCATACTCAAATAATCGTCTTCTGCTATTAAGGAAAAGCCTAAAAGCTAACTTGTTCCCTGTTAGCTGATCCAATGAGCTCAGTAGTGTTTCACTGAACATTTTGTGGGGGTTTGTCCAAACTTTGAGAGTCTCTATTCAGTGCTGATAAACAGGCATGCCACGGACACAGGATCAAGCATTATGTTCATTCTCAGAATGCTCTGTCCACAGCTGAACCCATGGTGTTACCCCATAACCCTTCCAGCTCCTGTTTGCTCATGTCTCTGGATTACTGTTACCTGCACACATGTGAGTAATTTTAACTTTTTTTACAGAACACATAAATATTGCAATGTACCAAAACAAAACTGGACAGACATTCTCTGCCATTCTGTATTACACTCACTAGGTTTTACATTTTATTTACACTATCTCAGTCTGAATGGAATTGCTTCTACAATCACTCTTTGAGCTAATATGAGTTTTACCAAAACCTGTAAATACAATTAAAACATAACTATCACGGATATTAGGGCATATACAATGAAATATAAATTTAAAATAGACACTTATTTTACTTTTGCAAAGAGGTAAAAAGCAGAATTGACAGTGACAGAGGTACAAGACCAGACCAAGCACTGGCACTGCCCAAGCACCTAACTAAAACATTAAAACTTGCTTCAAAAAATATTAGGTGAAGAGGCTTTTAGGTTTGTTTTGTTTAGTTTTGTTTTAAGCACCCCAGGTCCCAATTCACTATCTACTTTACTATTGCTAGTACTGGAGTGCTGAACTGGCCGAGTTTGGTTACTCAAATACAATCTCTGCAGGGGTTTTTGTCTGCACATTTGTTTGTATTTTTCAAGACAGTTCAAGTTCATCTGGAACATCTTTGAGATTAATGTCACCTTGCCTGTGGTTAGAATTCTTACTGAATTTACTCTCTTCCCATTATCCCCTCAGGAGCTGTTAAAAAAAAATAAAAAAGCCAAAAAACTCTGAACAAAATCAAGAAAAAGGATTAAGCTCTGGTACAGTGTTTTCTTACATTTGCAGTTTTAGGAATTTTAGCCATAACTTAACTAAATGCTGCACTACATTAGAAAAATGAGTAAAAGCCTATCTTTTATCTACCTCAATTCCCTCCCAGTTAAGTTCCAATTCTGATGTTCAGAAATCACTCTTACTATAGCTTAATGGACTTTATAAACAAATATTTGCTGATAATTGGAGAAGGGCTACTTAAATTGTTGATCAGTGTCTGGCATGAGCAAACTGAAATCTAAAATGTGTTCTCTGAACAAGAAGTTCAATCAACTCTCCTCCTTAGTAAGGATTTATTGAATTAATTAAAAAATTATGATAAATAACCTAATCAAAATTTAATTTAAATTTCCTCCAAGGTAAAGTAATACTATTACAGTGCTTGATTAATGAATCTGGCTGTATTTTAATCTAGGAAATTCCTAATTGTCCTTAGTGTTAACATAAGCATCAATTAAGTATCAAAAAATAAGGAATCAATCAGTTAGATAGATTTCTTGAAATATAACTGCAGTTACAATTAAATAATATTGCTGCCATCAGTAACTGAATATATTTTAACAACCCCACCAAAATATCTGACTGTAAAAATCCTGGTGGACCTCACAGGCACATCTTGCCTATTGCACCCTTCAGCAGGGCTGATAAGCACAAGAAGCCTGAGCTGCTCTGTACTGCCCAGCTCCCACCCACCACTAGTTTGTGTCCTCTGGACAGCACTGCAGTGAGCTATGGAATCACATCCTCAGGGAAACAAAGGCAACTCATAGCAAAAAAGCCTCCACAGCATTTGCTCACACTGGTGTGTCTTGTGTGAATCACCTGGCGCTTGTACGGCAACCAATGTCTGCACCACGGGATGTGTGACAGCACATGGACACAAATCCATCCTGGAAAGCCCCACAGCACTCAATGAAATGAGACACCTGAGAGGACCTCACATGGTGCTGGGTTCAGAAAAGAAGCCTTCTTCTCATTTACTTCAGGGCAGGAGAGACCTGATTGTGGCTATAAAATGTTCATGGCTTCTTTATGCCGAATCAAACATCCTCCAGTAACCAGAAAATTTGGGCTTGTCTAATCCTACAGCACCATAGAAACAGGTATCCATGTGTTCCTGCATGCCAGCATCATATATATCAGTTTCACAGAAACCCTGCTTGTTTTAATGATATAGAAACATTTCCCCCAAACCAAACATCAGAAAATTTTGCCTAGCTGCAGAACAGTAGCATCCTCCATTCTGGTTTGGAAATAAGTCAGATAAGTTATATAATATCTGGTGAAATATCACACACCTGGTCACAGTTTCACAATAAACTTCTCAGAGTATTTTGGAGATAAATCCAAAACCACATCCTTAAAAAAGCCTTTGCTCACTGGGATCAGATTTTTATGACATATTTAACAATTTAACAATTCCCAAGAACCCCTTCTAAAACTAGCATATAATGAAATTGAACATACCTTTATAGCCCACCTATAACCTATTTAAAATAACAAATTTACATCAGCTCTTAAGCATTAAGTTCTAATGTATAAATAGCAAGATACCTCTGTTTTCAAAGCCCTATAAAAGAACTTCCTGACTTCAAAACAGGTATGATGTTGTTTCAGAGAAATAGAAACAGACCCTAAAGCCACACAATATTGAAGGATATATTTAGTACTTGCTGGAAGAATCCTAACAGCTATTTTCCTGCATCAATATAGCTGGCACTCAGTTCTTTACTGTTTTTCCTCAATTTTCCTCTACGCTACATAAAACACAGCTATTTTTAGTGGTTGTCAGATTTGAAGGCTACAAATCTCTGTAGTCATTGCACCCTCCTCTTCTTGCATATAATCTCTCAATTAAAACAAATGTGTCCCCAAAGAACTTCGAAGAAGAGGCTGAATTAACAAACCATTTAAGTGAACCAGAAGCAAGCCAATCCCTGATGAATACAGAGTCTGCAATTAGCCAAAATGCTCCATTTTGCCATTCACAACAAGGCCAAGGCGCAATAAAAATTAAACATTGATACAGGCAAGGCGTTCCCATGGGGCTCACACATATTAAACCATTACCACTCAAGAGTTGCTTTATGTCCAAGAAATTGGGACACAGCTTGAGACTGGCTGGCTGCCTATTTGATAAACTGGAAAGCTATTGGTGAAAAGTATTTCCCCTTATTTTCATGTTTTCAGGTTCTGACTGAACAGAGGATGGCAGCCCATAGGTTCTGCATGGAGTCACAGTCCAAAGTCATAATCCCTAGCACTGGCTTTCCCAAAACCTCTGAGGATGATGCCACCAGTTTCTTAAAACCCAATCTGAATTTAGGTCTTAGCTTGATTAGGGTGCGTTCAGCAGTCCACACTGCAGTGATGACATTTTTAAGGAAAAATGCAGGATTTAGGTGGCTTTGTTACCACTCTGCAGAACACAATGTATAGAAACTTGAACACAGAATAAAAGAGTTTTGGAACCATGATTATTTTTACTTCAATGAGACACAGTCAGGAAAAACAAAGATTGCTTATGAAAATCCTATTTGAAGCCACAAATAAGTAACCCACAATCTATCAGCTCCTTTGAATCTCTCAGAAGCTGAGGCACTCAGCATCTCACCTCTGTCAAGCTAAAACACAAACTGTTATCAACTTTTCTATTGAATCAACCATAAAACTTGAACATTAGCTATGTAACTAATAAAAATGTTCAGTATGTCAAATAGTAAGCCACTGTTCAGAAAAAAAGGGTGTTTTAAAAGCCTGTACTACAACAATAACAGCAGTTTTATAGGACTATAAAAGAACTTCCAGCTGCAACGTAAAAGGACTCACCACCTCAGAAAAGCTTGTTCCAAAATAAATGGGCTGATGTTCTGAAGTTCAATTTTATCCAGACACCCTCTATTATGTTGACCTTTTATAATTTGTCTTACTCTGTCCTTACAAGGTCATCCTGACTTTCACTTCTCGGTAGAATCCAGCTTTCCATCAATAAAGGATATGAGGATCACACAGAAAATGAATGCTTTAATGGCTTTAATTCCTATAAACTTCACAAATCCTTGGCTGGTTCACGCTCACCTTTCGCAGGAGGAAGCAAATCCGCTCAATATTCCTCAGCCGCTCCCTCTGCCAAGAGAAAGTGGGGGAAAGGCAGGAGATTAGCTGGTGTTACAAATGAAGACAATATATTACAATTACAAGGGGTCAATGTTTTAATTAATGGCTTCAGTGAAGCAGCCCATGTCATTAATCTGAATCGACAGCATTCACTTCTTGCCTACTGCTTGCAAACCCAATGATTTTCCCATTTCTTATTTCCCAGTCAGTAATTTTTCATTTGTTTACTGGGTGTAGCAATATCTGCTGGGGATTAAAGCCTATGTTAGCCTTCAGCCAGAGGCTGCAACTCTTTTTTAAGTCAGCATTTGTGGCTCTGTCCAATTGTGCCGATTTACACCATAGGGACTTTGTCCTGCATTTTCAGGCACCCAACCTCTGGCCTCAGGAAAAACCTGAATGGGAAAAATAACAATGAAGTTTGCATGGCAGCTCTTCCTCTATCACTAAGATGGTGCCTGAACATGTGATACCAGAATTTAGCACATTAGTGAAAAATATCTGAGATGGCCTAGAAATGCCATTTTAAACAACAGATGCATTCATAAATACTGAAAATCACTGTAATTAAGCATTGTGACTCAAAAATGTTCTAAACTCAACTCAGAGAAAGAAGTCAAATCAAAGCCAGGCTTTCTTTTCAAAGGCTCATAATGAAAAGCTCACTAGCAAAACCAAATTTCACTGCAAAACCCCATGACTGGAGATACTGTGAAAGATTCTGTTAATTACACTGCAGAAGGCAGAGAGGGTTTTCTGTCCTCAGATGACTAGCTGATATTTTCATTTAGATATGGCAAAAATATTCCAAACAATGAACTTTTTTAAACAGGTAATATACTATAACAATGTGAGAAGCAAACTTCCCCGAAGCATTTGCTTTTCAAATGTTTTAAAACTCAAGCCCGTGGCAAATTTAATTCTAGTCTCCAAATAAATGTCTTTTTTGCTTTCCTGTCCACAGGTTTAAGCCATTTAAAAAAAAAAAAAGTATCACTTTGGAAAGACAATGAGGCAGTGGCTGCTTGATAGGCACCAGAAAAATACTGTGCCTCTTTTTGGAGTCTCTAAACTAAAAGAGAGTCAGAAATTTCAGACTCACAGTTGTGAACATGGAAATGGATGTGTGTGGATGTGTGTGTGTGTGGCCTGAGAAGCTGCAGAAAGCTCCCTTGCTTTTCAAAGTGGAGAGGGAAAGAGATGCCAACTGCAGCTGGCCTTGGACAAGCAGGAAGTCTATCTCTGAACTAGAGGTAATAGAGAGAAAACCAGGAAACTGGAATTAAATTCTCAGTACTGACACTGTTTTGCCTCTGATTTGTCTTTAACTCAGCCTCCTCTTGTCAAAAAGGCTCTACCCTGTGTCATGAAATCATTGTGGAGGACACATGGGTAAACTTCAGACACTCTTACAGTGCAGTAGAGAAAACCACCCCACCAAATAAATGGAATATGGGCACAAGCAACGGAGCAGAGGGAAAAAAGAAAATACACTTGACCAAAGAGATAAGAAATCCCTTCTAAAAAGCTTCCTTTTATGACAATATAAAAGGCATCAACCTGTATACTGTGCAGAAAAAAACAATCTGAGATTATTGCTTGAATTATCACAGAAGGTTTCATGGAAGTCAAGTTCGTGAACCAACCACAGAATACTCTGCTGTGCTTTACTTTAGGATTCACTTTTTCATTCCTCGACTAATATGACTGAAAAAGGGACTTGTTAACTTTTTTTTATGATGGAGTCCATCCATCACCATTTTAAAATAAAATGAGATTATCTCCATAGAGCATCTCAAATTTTAGGAAGTGAACAATTTACTGGAATTTGGTACCTATAAATTCAGTGTGCAGTTCTCAGATAGGATGTAAAAACAGATAAAGTGAATTGGAAATCAGATTACTTCCAGTAAATTCAAAACCAGATTACTTCCACTGATGTCCTCTATAGGATTTTTTTCATATAATTTCTTTCTTTTCTTCTCATTCTTTGCTTATGTGCTAGTGAACAGTAAAAAAAATATTTTTATTCTAGGATTATAAAGTTTATGCTTAAAATCATCAGTGGTCTAAGCAGTACAAGTCCTCAGCTGAGTTATGAAACAAGGTTAAATGGCAAAGTAACCATTCAGCTACTGAATCTGGTTATCAATTGTAGGCAATTAAAGAACTTGATATTCTGCAGAGATCAAATTCAGCACCTGTCATAATCGTTGTCATTGTGGCGATGGGGAGCCAAGTTCTGCTCTCAGTTCTGGTGGTACAAACTGGCACGTGTAGCTTTAGTCAGCTAAATCACCCTAGATCTCAGCTTTAATTAGCAGAGGAATTTGGATAGGCTTTAATCTAGACTGCCTTTCTGGTTCATTAGTTAAAACTGAGTTTACAGTCCCAGGTATTTAATGCTCTCCTACAGCAGATGCAGCAGAAAATGATATTTACTCCTAAAGCATCAGAGAATCCAGAGCCCTGACATGGGACAGAGAGGTCAAGCCATGCACCTCTTAACAAATTCTTTCAAGTTTTTGGCTCATTGATACAGATAGTATGAGAGAAGGTGGTCATCCCATGCTTGAGCACATAGAAAGCAAAGTATTTCAAAAAGGAAAACTTGTGCCACAGAATGAAAAAGTAAAAAAAGAAAGCATTAGCATCACATGACATCCTTCGGTTTTTGAATTTCCAAATTACTTTCCTGTCTCCTCCAGCAAAGAGGAAAGCCATTAACATAAAAATCACCATCTGGCTTCCTAAGACTAGCCCAATAAATCAGTTTTCCCAGCCGCAGCTGACTCCACAGGAGTGCCTGCCCCTTGTCCCGCCGACCCTTCCCGGCCATCCCGGCGCTCCCGCTCCAGCCCAGCCCGGCTGTACTCACTGCGTGCGCCGGGTTGCACTGGTCGATGGGGCTCTTGAAGTCTGTCCGAAGCTCATCGAAGGCAATTATCTGAAAAACAGGTTTTTCAAGCCCTGTCATGAATGCTCCTTCAAACACTTTTTTTCCTTAAGGGGCTAATTAGATGCACTGCCTGCCTTCCTCGATTTCCAGGGAAAATATGGGAAAATAGCTTCCCTGACAAAGTCCCTTTAGAACTAAGTAGTTAAAACAAAACATGGGATACTCCTACATATGACACCTAGAACTCATTAATCTGTCACTCTGCAAAATCACATCTATAGCCTTTTCAGTGTTGCTACTTTCCATATTTCTTCCCTCATATCGGCGAGATTTCTTTTCTCAGATTTCCACATGACACAAAACTACTTCACAAACGAATACATTTCCAAATTTAACGGAAAAAATCATTAGCTGCCTAAAACACAGAGATGCATCTGACGTTCCATAAACAGTACATTTTTATTAGTTGTTAAACCTACCTCAGTTACTAATTCTGAATTAGTATCAGCTTCATCATTAAGCTGCTATTCATTAATAAGCACATTCCTCAAGAGGTAAAGCACTCTAGAGCAAATGTGCCCTTCCCAAATTCTGGCATGTTTTAGAACTTTAGACCTCATAAATGGAGAGGTGTCTCTTGCTCAGGTCCTTTGGTTTCCTCCATTAACAGATGGATTGAGACACCCTGGTAATTTCTGGTGCTTTTAAAGTACAGCAGATAAATTGTCTATAAAAATAATAGCGTTTGATAGCATTTTCTTGGAAGATCTGCTGTTAGATCTACTGAAGAGCCAGCGTTTTCTTGGAAGACTGTTTTCTTGGAAAGAAAACAGCTGTAAGAATCCTCAGCACACTTCGTTCAAAGAACTCAAAGCACATTCTTAACTTTGTGTTTGCATTCTAGTAATACCTTTGCTGCTGCTGCTTTTGTCTTGCTTCACCCAAGGAAGGAAAGCCCACTGACAGGCACCACATAAACAGATGTTAAAACAATGATTCCGTTTTAGACACTTTACAAACCAACGTGTCTGTTCTTAATAAAAGATGATGGGAGTACAAGGCAGCAGTCTGGTAATTAGTAGGTGAGTCCAACAGCCGTTCCCTGATGTCTAACAGCGTGCCTGCAGCCTGGCTGTTCAGAAAATAACTAGCTGGGTGTTGGTCAGCACAGACCTGCTGCATAGCCAAAACACATGCATTTAACAGAGGTGGAAGGCAGGAGCAGGAAAACTGAAAATGACCTGTTCCTGAATCATAATAATCTGGTGAGAGGCTCAAGAATAAAACCCAGAGCTATAATCCCTGAATTTCAGCACCACTCCTCATCCTGCTCAAATGCTGCATTCATGCCACCAAAGCACACTTAAAAATCAAAAGTGTGGCATTTTACAAGAGCACTCCACAGAATTCAATTTATTCAACTATGACAAGTTAAAGTGGCAGAATAAACCACAAAAGGAACTATAAAATGTGATTACAAGTGAAGCATTTCTCCCTATGGATGCAGTATCTCTCCAAGTTCGGAATTAGATCTGCAATGGTAAAAGAACAACTAACAGAAGCTGGGAGGGGCTTGCAGTATATTTGTGAAGAATAAGGCTCATGACACCTCTGTATTTAATATTTCTTGGACAGGTCTTCATATCCTCCAGCTGGACTGCTAAGAGGGTTACATGTGAGACACACATAGAATTGAGTATCTCTGCAACTGGATAGCAGCATCAGCACTAAACAGAAAGGGGGAAGGATGGAAAAGAGGTCAGCTTCAAATACACTGCACATTTACATTTACTTGTATTTTTCATTCTTTTTCCTCCCTTTTATTTTTTTTTCCCCACAACATTCCCAGCTCTGTAGCCAAACCTCTAGTCTTTATTTGCTGGCACATAATTTATATTATGCTTGCATTATATGTAAGTGCATTTAAACACATCTGACAGGTATTTAAGCACATGGTTTTCACAGAACCAGTAAGTATAAATGCAACTGTCTCACAGACAAACCTTTTGAGATGCCTGCAAGTATGACAATGTTAAGAGACAATGTTAAGAGACAAGTATGACAATGTTTCCTGCTACACCTGAAAGAGATTGAGGTCTGGTTTCAAACACACATGACTGGAGGAAAGGTTCCTCAATAAAAGTTTCAGTGTCTCTCCGGAAGGAGGCTGACAAAAATAAATCCTCCTCAATTTATTAAAAAAAAAAGTCCCATAATAGTTTATATTTTGTGAAATCTTCAGAAATAGAAGTCTAGTGATGACATGAAAATATCTATTTTAATTTATGAAAAAGCACATTCCTATTTCCAATGTCTCAGTTACAGTGAAAAAATGTAAAGCATAGGCAGGCTCAGAATTAGAGGAATATAAAGAAACTCCCAAAGCATTTTGGGGGTATGGTTTTCTTCTGTTGCTGGAGTGGGGTGTGTTGAAGGGGGTTTTTTTGTTGTTTTAAAATCTTACAATGTTGTTTGTGTTAAAGTAAAACTGTAGCTTCTCAAGATTAGCAGTTGCTCACAACACATGAGTAACTGCAACAGATGATATTCTATTACTGAAAATACAGCTGGGCTGTGCTGCAGCAGGGTTTACATAATTAATTAGGAAACATTTTCCTCTTTCAATTATAACTTGCCTTCTGTAGCAGTTTAATGCCCTGGGGCATTGAGTGGCTGGAGCTGCCATTTTTCCATCCAGACCTCAAATAACCAAGTGCTTGTCTCCATGAAGTGCTTCACAAAGCTCTCAGGGGAGCTGCAGTGCCCTGACCACAGCCAGAGGAAGGACCCCCTGCCTGTTCCCTTTTCAGCTGGATGCATTCAGCTGCCTGATTCCCACACATCTGCTGGGCAGAGCTGCTGAGTGCCTGGGACAGCACCTGGACGAGCCCAAGGGCTGCTTCACAGGAACTGCCACACTCTGCAGCATCCTGAGCTGAGAAGTTCATCTCACCTGGTCTTGAGACACCTAGATAGATCCCAGTCAGGCCACTCCATAAGAAATTATATCCTTTCCCCTTTGTAAATGAATGTATTTTGTAAAGCATTCCTCATCTTTTAGTTGTCCAGTCTAATCTGATGGGGTGTGGCAATCAAGACTACAAATCATGCCACATGCATGGACATCAGCAGCCCAATCTCTGCAAAGGCCACACAACAAACACACTGCTCCAAAGAAAAATGACCAGCCCCTGTCAAAAAGCTGAACAGAATCTGGAAACATGTGCTAGGGACTGGACAAAAAGGAGAAATTTATTTCTATTAATAAATATTGACATTGTACATAGCTTCATAGACAGAGAATAAGGACCATCTGACATCTGACATTTATTCAGGACCGTCTGTCCTGGGGAATTTTCCCTCTGAATCCACACTGTAAATCACTGCAGGAAGTTTGTTCTGTCTCTGCCCTAGCCATGCTTTTTCCTGGTGAGAGAAGTGTACTTGTGTGTGTCTTCCACCTAATAAAACTAAAGTTCTATAAAAATACTGCTTGCAGTCTCTGGTGATTCACACCATCTGCAAATCTCAAAACTCCCAGTACAAATCAGCAAGGAGTTTGCCCCAATTTATACACATAATGCATCAAGGAGGTCATGATGACAATACATGTTACAATTGCAAGTATATTTAAAAAATTTGTTTTAATTACTTGCACTCTCTCTGTTTACCAAAGAGACCATAACAGCTTTAAATAAGGAAGTATTCACATAAGATTGAACATGAATTTTGCTTTCTTTCTATGCTTATGTACCCACCAAAATTAAAATTTCACTTGATGCTAGAAATTAGCTATGATATCTCATTTTTAGGGAAGATACTATTTTTTAATCACTGAGCTCTCACAGAAACATATTTTAATTGAGAATGTGGTGGTTTAAGGTGGCAGTGAAGTTGGTGTAGGTGTGAATGCAGTGACAGCAAAGAAGTTGGATATTATTGCCTACTGGCATCTCAGGAAAGTTAAGATAAAACAGAACTTGATGACAACCATACCAACCACAGAACAGAACAGTAACACCTAACATATGCTTCCTTGCCACCACCCTGTCACTGCACTACCATCCCATATTGGAGGAACGGTCCTTAATGGTTCATTTAGGCAATTTGTCTCCCCCTCCCCTCTCCCAGGGGAGTCAGGCTGGGCTGTGACTGCAAGTAAGCACATGGACAGAAGGCAGGAGCAGGCTGTGCTTCTACAGGCCATGCCTGCCCAGCAACTGAGGCACAGACATATTATCTGTGTCAGGAAAATGTGTGTGAACCATGAGCTGATCCATTTTGATGCAAATTGGCTGAGGTACTTTGTTGGGTTTTGTTGGGAAGAAGCAGCAACCGAAAAAATGCCAGTCAGGTAAGAGTCAGTCAGGTAGGAATGAAAAAGGACCTGGAAGGGAAGATAAGTCACTGCCTTGACATGAGGGGGTTAGGGAGCTCGTAAAGAGCTACAGAGAACAGGGACAACAACCAAGTGACAGATTGGGAGAACAGGTTTTTTTGCTACCCAATTCTTATCATGATATGAAATGAACCTGAACAAAAAATTTATTTATGAGGTGTTCTTCATCTCTCTTTGTTCTCTGCTTCAATTTATCTGCTTAATGCTATCAAGCACGAAAGATAATTCAAAATTGTATGAATGGAGGGGCGACCTGCCTCAAATTCCAGTGAATTTTATACTTTTAATCATTTGTATTTCCTGTCTGTATCCATTTGTGAAGCATCCCCTATTAAAAAAGGAAGGAAGTCTCAAGTCTTGGTTTTCATCACACCTCTGCATGCAACACAGTAGCTTCCCAGACCAGTGGATCTGAAATGCTGGTGATAAGAACCTTAGCAATAGAGCCAAATCAAAAGCAAAGAAAAAAGTGAGATGGAAAGTATTCCTTTCTTCTCTTTTCTCTTCCCAAAGTATTTAATCGTCTGAGTATTACAGTTATTAATTCACCACGTATTAATAAAAGTAAACAACAATAATAACAATGCTTTGCAGTTAAAAATCTGCCTCCAAGGCAATGAAGGTCTTAACAAAGGAAAATATATTTTCCATTTTTTATACATGGGTAAAAATGAAGCTCAAAGAAATTAAATTATTTACAGAATCAGTGGCAGAAGAACCAAAGCCTCTGGATTGTTACACTCTATAAAGTTTAGGAGAAACAGAGAATACTGTCAGTACACTAATAATGTGAGAAATGAAACCATGCACTACTGTCTAGATTATTTTGCTGTTGTTCATCTCTAGAGCAGAACACTGCTTTAAGCAGAGCCTTTTTGGATTAAGGTTGCAAATGGTTTTAAGTCGCTCAAGAGTAGAAAATTGTTCTATTTGTCAGATTTCACACTAACAATTGCATGGCATTTCCTTGCTCTACTTAGCTTGAACCTCATATACTGCCACCATCAAACAACCCTTCACACAGAAATCCAAAATATGGCTCCATCCAGGGCTGTACAAACAAACACCTGAGTACCCAATCTGTATCTCTTTACTGAAGTTCTTTTGTCTGTAAAAGAATGCTACATTTAGGACAACATGATTTAAACTTTTTAGGCTCTAACTGGCAGCTTAAGCTAACTTAAATCATGAAAACCTTAGTGCAATTTCTCAAGTATTTAATCCAGATCCTAAGGCTTTTCCAATAGAAAGTCCAATATACGAATTTAAAAATGCATAATTCTGTAAACATGACTCAAAATAATTTCCTACCTACCTATGGAAATATGGAGGTGTAATTGTACTGCTCTAAGTAAATGCTGACAAAAATCTATAGAGGAAGGCTCTTCTGCTAAGAGCATGTGTGCACAAACATGCCAGCCTGCACTGCTATATTTACACCTCTGCATTTATTCCCCTGCATAGATAAAAATGATACGAGTGAAAATGTAACAAAATTTAAAAACACACCAACCCTATACAGATGGACAAAAACAATATTACTGCATCAGCTACACGAAATCAGATTTCCAAGCCTGCAGAGAGGGGCGGGGAAACCACTAAGAATTAAGACCACACCTATTAGTACAAGCTCGGAAAACTCCATCCACACGGTGAAAAACACAGAAATTTATCTTCAGGAATACAGTCACACTGTGCAAAGCTTTGAGTACCTTGATTGGAAAGTTACTATGTCCATGGTACCTGTCATTATTGCAGCACTGCAGATCACAGTTTGGAAAAGCAACCTGATTCCTGAATGTAAAGAATTCATGTTCTTAATTTTGACAAAACCACTAAAAAACCCTCAGCAACTGCAAAAATTCTGTCGTGCACACATTTTTAGAAGGATGATATGACAAGCATCTACTGACAGATTTCTACAACTGCTATGAAATGGCTTTTAAAAATAATTTCATCTAACTGCAAGGTGAAACAGTTTTTACTGGCTAACAACAGGATTCTGGCCACAGATTTCACTTGATCACCACAGATACTGAAATATCTTCCCTAGTCATCCAGAAACTCAGATGTCAACCCCCTCCTGCAGCAGAGAGACAAATGTCCCACTGATTCACCACAGACAGAGATGACCTGTGCTTTTATCACAACTTTATACCCACTCACTGTCTTCCAGTCTACACCAGCTGAAATCCAGCCAGACAAAAATCAGCTGTGCACATATAAAGTGCATTTTGTTAAGAGGAGGAAGACAAGCAGCAAGCTGTGCAGGAGGGATGATGCTAATATAGCTGTACAGAGCCTGTTTCTAAATAGGTTAATAGTTTTGCTCCCTGCAGCTAGAACACATTTCCAAACAGACCACAAGCGGAGGAGGAATTTTTAAGGTAAGTCCAGACTCCCATCCTTCCTTCCCTCCCAAAGGATTTCTCCCATTTTGTTGTCACGATTCTTCTTCTTCTTTTTTTTTTAAACCTTACTTTACTGCATTCACTACAGGGAAGCAGTTCAGAAACCAGCAGTGTTCTGTGAATCAAACACACCCCACAACTCACCCCTCAGTGGGACACAAACACTAGCTACCAACACAGAGGAAAAAACCCCACTTTTTCAATTAGCACCTCAACTGGTGAATACACCACATGGTTCTGAACAGAATGGGAACTTTTTTCTACCCAGAGATGCAATACTTCAGTTTAATTACAGTCAGTGTGGTAGAAACAATTCCTCTACCTCAGTTGACTGAAGACTCCATGGGTCAGTGGTGAAGTTATTGCCAGGGTATGAACCAAAGGCAGCAGGTATGGCTGGCATTCCCAAGCCTTGTATGTGTGCTCTTCTCTTCTTTCCATTAAAATCTTACAGAGGATTTGACAGTGTTTCCCACCAGCCCCAAAGGCACAAATTCTATGCATCCTTGTAGGCTGGGGGAAATAGGGGTGGAATCTCTGCAGCACTAGGGAACAGAGTATAAATCTCCCACACTCCTTGTACTTTTGACACAAGTACACCGCCAGTATTCTCTTCCTGCATATGGTCTCCTCCTCCTACATGCAATGGGGTATTTAATGTGGATTCCTTATAAAACAAACAAGTTTTTTGATTTAGACAAGAAGACCAAAACCTTTTAAACATTTCAGCATCTAACCACTTCTGATATCTCAGTTCAGCACCAAAACCCCAAGATCAGTTATTCACAGAGCACCCGTGACATCAAACTGAGACATCATTGCTGGGAATGCTGCCACTTCTTAGTTAGGTATTAACTCGATTTGATGGTCAGGACTTGGAAAGCAAAGTCTCCCTTCAGAGACTGACTGACATTGATGAGGTCCCCTCTCAGTCATCCCTTCTTGAGGCTGAACAAGCCCAGCTCCCTCAGCTTTTCCTCATAAGGGAGATCCTCCAGTCCCTTGACCAAAGCAAAGGTCATCGTAACAAAGTCATACGGATTCTTGCACCAGCTTTTTCTTCTGTCTTGGAAAGGATGTAAACAAGGACCACATCTGCAGATAAACTGAACAAGCATGTGTATAAAGTTAGGTCAAGACTTCACCCCTAGTCTTGATCTCTTCAACGGGCCAAGAGGCAATGATGGGAATTTGGATCCAAGCTTTACAGCTGAGGTGTCAAACTCAGATCTCTGGCTCTGATTCAGAGAATATCTAGTGCAGATGAATTGGTTTGCAGATCCCCTACCAAGCAGGGGGAGATGAAAGCAGTATTATTTTCTATCCATGCCCAGGAGAGGCTGGGAACTCTGCTTTCAGCAAAAGAGATAGCACTGCTTTGCCCTTGCTTCTCTTTATACTAAATTCCATATCAACTAAGGAAACACAGTAAGAAATTAAACAACTCTGATGTCTTTCTCACTGCCTCCATATCACAGATGCATCACTACAGATTTGGATATCTGCTACTTGCATAGGCCAAATTCTTCACTATTCATTTTTTTCCCACATCAAACTGGGGACAGGCTAGACATGAGCTGTTGAAACATGTGTACAAGAGGCTGACCAGGTGCAGAAGGTAGGAGGAAAGGTGGTTTGGTTACAGTGGACCAATAGCTGGTTTATTCTGTCTGGAAGCAAGATAACTGCCTACCTATAGATGTGAGAGAGTTTATTTTTCTGCCCTTGCTTTTCCTCAAAATTACAAATAATTTCTAATTTATCTCACCTTAAATTCAGTGTGTTCCCATGCAATGTTTCTACTTGTCTTTTTATTGTCATCAGAATTAGAGTATATGCAAGGAGAAACATACAGATGCATTACAGTCACAAAGCTCCATCTTCATAAATTATTCTCAAAATGAACTGAAGCACTTTTTCTATTACTTAACAGCCCAAAGCTGATAATCCAAAGCTAGGAATAAACAGGCTGTTTCTGCAGAAAAAATTCAGGGAAAGGGTAGTAAACAGATGGGAGAATGTACCAAAATAGGTACAACTAGAAAAAATATTTGCCCCAAAGAAGATGGTAAGAGAATGAGATCAAAAGAAAAGATTCTTTTTGGTATCAGTAGATAAAAGTCATGGGTGAAAGACTGGCCAGCTGGCTGGTGCTGTCTCTAAGCAAGTATCCAATCTTATCACCACAACACAATTTGTTCTTTTCTTGAGCTTCCAAAGACTCCTACATATTGCAAGTTATTATTTTGATATTTTAAAGTTCTGTTATGCTGATACGTGCCTGGGAGAAGCATTACCTTCCTTTCCCCCACACACTCCTTAGTTTTCCTCTCAGGTTTCTCATTGCTGCTGATACTTTTCCCCCCTCTCCCGTGTTCTCCATTTGTACCAGAAGCAATTTATGCACATTCACCAAAATCCAGAAGTCACATTAAGGAATCTCGGTTCTGTCACTAAAAAATCTGTTCAAGCATGTCACACATTTCACCATACCCACACACAAGACTCATGACACGGGCTGTCCAAAAACATCCACCACCTGAATTAACCATACCTTCTGTATTCAGGCAGCCTCTTCTCCTCAAATAATTGCCTCCCAAATGAGAATGAGAACACAGCAATCTTCCCTCTTGTTAGTCCCTTGTTCATAGGCGGATTTTCTTCCTCTCATTTCCTCTTTCCTTCACATCTTTCTCCCTGAAGTCCTCCCTCCCACCGTTCCATTTTCCCCCTTTCCACGTAATTTTTACTCCCCATTACCCACTCAACAGCGGGGGTTCTACTAATGCTGTCTCAGAAGCCTGTGGCAGGCAGAAATTCTGCTGGATCTGTGTTTCCTGGCTTTCAGTGGCACAGTAGGAGCCCAGCTGGACCAGCAAGAGGCAGGACAATGGAACAGGGGTTCTTCTAATGCAGGCAGCATCAGGCAGGGATGACCACATTAAAGACCTTCCCAAGTTTTCTTTCTTTGCCAAAAAGAGGCCAGGCAGAATTTGGAGGAAATAACTCCAGGGCTAAGACACACACATACACACACACATAAATGTGAAATAGCCTTCAGCCACATGACTGTGTTTGCAGGGCTAAGGCAAGGGGAAGCAATAAAGCAGCACTGGAGCTGTGATTGCAGAAAAGAAGAAAGAGAAAGGGACACAGCAATGTGTATAAGTGATCAAAAATAGAGATTAAAAGAACAGCAACCCAAAAAGCATCCTCATCTGATCAGCCATGTTCTCATAAAACTCCTTAGTCTAATTACAGGAGCATGATTAAGGATAAGGATACATTTCAGCATAGCTCCAAACAGGCCTGTCACTTGAATGATCAGCAAATCAATTTTCTAAAGGATCTGCTAATAGTGTTTATATAATACTGAGGGAAGAACGACTCTGAAGTACATGCAATCAAATTGATTTCAGTGGAGCCTTCATTATGTTTGCTTATAAATGCCCATTCTGTGAATGTATAAAGAAGTTTCTAGTTAGATGGTGATACAATGTGAACTATTTAGCCCAAACTCATAGCGTGATAAAATAATAATGCAACAGAAGATTGACTAAACAATTACACACTTGAAACTGTGACTCACACACAGCGTGAAGATGGTTGGCATTTAAATGCATTTTAAAAATCAAATGTCATTCTATTAAAAAAAATGGTGCTTGTATCAACAATGCCTGGCACTTGCACACTATCTGATATGAGATAATTGCAAGGGCTATAAGTTACTAATTATCACCATTTTACTGTAGGTTTCTTTAATTCTTTAAGCTTTGGTTTCTCCAGCAACGTGCTTAGCCTTCCGGATGTATTTAAAAAAACTCAACCTATATTTGACAGCTAGAATATGACATGACCTGCAAAAGCATAGAAATACAAAAGGACCCAAAACCAACTCAGATTTTTCATGACCTGTTACATTGGTGAGGGAGTTGCAAGCTGTGTACAATGGAAGAATTCAATGATGGCACTACTTCATCTCCCTTATCTTCTGCTTCATGTGCTCACATTATCAAAACTGGAGCCACAAGTTCAGCACTTCTGCAGTATCTTGCTGAGAAAACCTACTTCCATTGTAAATGTTTTGTTATTTTAATGTAACTTTCCACAATGACATTCCTAAAATAAATCCTTGCTTTATAGCAATACCTTTTCAATGGGAAGTAGAGAAAAAGGTAGAGACTTCTGTCCTGCCTTCACAAGGTGCACTGATGCCTCTCTGAATTTAAACCAATCCTCTGTTTAAAGCCATTCCCTCTTGTTCTTTCACTACATGTCCTAGTAAAAAGTCCCTCTCCAGCTCTCTTGTAGGCCCTGTTCCAGCACTGGAAGGTGCTATAAGGTCTCCCTGGAGCTTTCTCTTCTTCAGGCTGAACAATTCCAATTCTTTCAGCCTTCTCGGGATGCTCCTTACTGTTGAGCATCTTTGTGGAACTACACTGGACTCACTCCAACAGCCACATTCTTCTTATGTTGATGGCCCCAGAGCTGGACACAGCACTCCAGGTGTGCTCTCATGAGAGCACAGCAGAGGGGGAGAATCCCCTCCCTTGACCTGCTGCTCGTGCCTCCTTTGATGCAGCCCAGGACAGGTTTGGCTTTCTGGGCTGTGAGCACACATTGCCAGGTCATGCTGAGCTTCTCACCAGCCCACGCCCCTGAGCCCTTCTCCTCAGGGCTGCTCTCCATCCATTCTCCTCCCTGGCTGTGTCTGTGCTTGGGATTGCCCTGACACAGGTGCAGGATCTGGTCCTTGGCCTTGCTGAATGTCTCGAGGCTCACACAGGCTCACCTCTCCAGCTGCCAAGGTCCTCTGGATGGCATCCCTTCCCTCCCACGTGTTGGCCACACCCCACAGCCTGGTGTCATTAAACCCACTGAGGGTGACCTTGGTCCCACTTTCTATTTCACCAGAGAGGTTTAACAGCACTGGTTCCAATTCTGACCCCCGAGGAACAACACTTGTCACTGGTCTCAACAATCCAGCTGTTGACCTCAACTCTGAGAGTGCAACTNTCTTGTTCTTTCACTACATGTCCTAGTAAAAAGTCCCTCTCCAGCTCTCTTGTAGGCCCTGTTCCAGCACTGGAAGGTGCTATAAGGTCTCCCTGGAGCTTTCTCTTCTTCAGGCTGAACAATTCCAATTCTTTCAGCCTTCTCGGGATGCTCCTTACTGTTGAGCATCTTTGTGGAACTACACTGGACTCACTCCAACAGCCACATTCTTCTTATGTTGATGGCCCCAGAGCTGGACACAGCACTCCAGGTGTGCTCTCATGAGAGCACAGCAGAGGGGGAGAATCCCCTCCCTTGACCTGCTGCTCGTGCCTCCTTTGATGCAGCCCAGGACAGGTTTGGCTTTCTGGGCTGTGAGCACACATTGCCAGGTCATGCTGAGCTTCTCACCAGCCCACGCCCCTGAGCCCTTCTCCTCAGGGCTGCTCTCCATCCATTCTCCTCCCTGGCTGTGTCTGTGCTTGGGATTGCCCTGACACAGGTGCAGGATCTGGTCCTTGGCCTTGCTGAATGTCTCGAGGCTCACACAGGCTCACCTCTCGAGCTGCCAAGGTCCTCTGGATGGCATCCCTTCCCTCCCACGTGTTGGCCACACCCCACAGCCTGGTGTCATTAAACCCACTGAGGGTGACCTTGGTCCCACTTTCTATTTCACCAGAGAGGTTTAACAGCACTGGTTCCAATTCTGACCCCCGAGGAACAACACTTGTCACTGGTCTCAACAATCCAGCTGTTGACCTCAACTCTGAGAGTGCAACTATCCAGCCAATTCCTTATCCACTGAGTTAGCCATCTTTCTAATCCATGTCTCTCCAGTTCAGAGGCAAGGATGTCGTTCAGGACAGTGTCAAATGCTTTGCACAAGTCCAGGCAGATGACACCAACACTGAAATCCTGTTGTAAAAGGTCACCAAATTTCTTAGTGTGATTTGCCCTTAGTGAGGCCATGTTGGCAGTCACCAACCTTTTCATTCTTTTCCATGTGCCTTAGCATGGCATCTAGGAGGATTTGCTCCATGATCTTGCATTCAGATTTTCCTGGAGTGGCTTGCACAGAATTCAGCATAAAACTTTTCCCAGGGGAATGCACCATGAGGATGACATAAAAGTCAGAAGCTGCACCACAGAAATTCCAGTCAATTTCGAGTGCAAGGAAACAATGTTCACAGTGCAATGAATAAAGTACTGGGACAAGTTCTCAGTCTTGCAGAATCCCAGAGTGGATCAGGTTGGAAAGGACCACACTGGGTTATCTGGTCCAACCTGCTGCTCAAGCAGGGTCAAGCCAGAGCACGTGGCACAGGATTGTGTCCACATGGTTCTGGAATATCTTAAGTGAGGGACACTCCACAGCTTCGTACTGAGGAGCCCAGAACTGGACACAGCTCTCCAGATGTGCCTCACCAGGGCTGAGCAGAGGGGCAGGACCACCTTCCTGGACCTGCTGGCAACAGTTTTCCT
This sequence comes from Toxostoma redivivum, assembly GCA_013397375.1. NCBI lineage: Eukaryota > Metazoa > Chordata > Aves > Passeriformes > Mimidae > Toxostoma > Toxostoma redivivum. The sequence continues at coordinate 782,318 of VXBI01000068.1, read as the reverse complement.
AATGCATCCCTGAATACCATTGGTCTTCTTGGCCACAAGGACACGCTGCTGGCTCAGGGACACTTGTTGTCAAACCAGACCCCCAGGTCCTTCTCCACAGAGCTGCTTTCCAGCAGGTCACCCCTGTGCAGTGCCTGGGGTTATTCCTGCCCAGGTGCAGGACACTGCATTTGTCCTTGCTGAACTCCAGGCAGTTCTTCTCTGCCTATTTATCCATCCTGTCAAGGTCATTCTGAAGGGCTGCACAGCACTGGGGGATATTGGCCACTCCTTCCAGCTTGGGGTCATCAGTGAACTTGCTGAGGAAGCATCTGCCCCTTCACCCAAGTGATGGATGGGTTAGTTAAAACAACACTGGGCCCAGGATCAACCCTTAGGGGACACCACTTGTGACAGGCCTCTCCTGTGCCATGGGTTACAGTCCTCTGAGATCTGCCATTCAGCCAGCTCCAAACCCACCTGGCTGTCACACTTCCTGAGTTTGCCTACGAGGATGTTGTGAGAGACAGTGAGGAAAGCCTCACTGAAGTCGAAGTGGACAATATCCACTGCTCACCCTTCATCCATCCAGGCAGTGTTTCATCTCTCCACCCATGGAGAGTTCATAAATGGTCTGGACAGCACCTTGAGCAGTCCGGCTTATCTTTGAAATTAGGCCTGCCTTGAAGAAGAGATTTGACTGGATGATTTCTTAGATTCCTTACAAACAAAGTTATTCTATGAACCTTTTATTATTTCTTGTAACAGGAATAGGACATTTCTGAAGTTGTAATTACTATCAAGGAACATGGGAACCATTCTGTTAATAAAATTTCTTCTTGCTCTCTGCACACCATCACAGTTACAAGTTGAATTTTTATTGGGGAACTTCCAACTGTGAAACACTGGAAGGTGACCTAGTAAATCAAACCCTATTTGACATTCTTCTACCTTTACCCCATCAGCTGACTCTACCCTGTGACTTTAAGTGACTCTTTTCAGAGTGGAAATAACAATAATTCTTACTTCTTTCATGTGAGAGAGACACTTAATTTCCACAGAAATTGGAAGTGTTTCCCAAACTACCACTGCCAGAAGAGCAAGCTTCCCAGTATCCCCAGTTTACAACTCACATGAGACCTGGTTCCATTGCCTGGTAGAGTCACCTCCAGCTGTCAGCAGCCACACTGGCTATAAATGAGGGGCATGCTACAGGCACTGACAAAGAGGAATGGGTCAAAGAGATGTCTGTTATCCGTATGGAAAACATTTTCTGCTGAGCTTCTTCCTCCTTCTGAAAACTACTTTGTTAAAATGGTATTTATGTTGGGTTGAGGGTAATCCACTAAGCCAGAGGTCTGAGGGCTGAATTCAATGTTTTAAATGTGACTTAATGTAGTATGTGGTGGCTGAATAAACAAATACATGTAATGAGCTATAAACTCATGTCTCCAACTCAGACTAAGAGTTTTACTCTTGGTCTAATAAAATATGACAGCTATATTGCCTTGCTTATTAACAACCCTTGCAGTTATTTAAAAGCACTAGAAATACATTATTTACCAATTTGGATACAAATCCCTTTAGTAAGTAGATTTTACAACTAATCCTAAGACCAAAAACCCCTCGGATATGCAACAACCAAATAACATTTAAATAGCTCTCTGCACATATTGTGGGAGGCACAAGACTCCACGGAATAATTTATTTTACACAGATAATGGAGTCACTGTGACTTGTGAGACATCCAGAATTACAGCCAGTGGCAAACATACACAATTTAAAAATCTTTCTCCAAATAAATCTCATCATGACAGTTCAAGCATATGCAGAGATCCTGCTTAATCTTTTCACAGTATTTAAGTTTGTGTTGGAGCCCATAGACTTCTATGATCTTTTAAATTATTATTTGAGCATGGCAAGGTTTCTAAACTGAGATATACCTCTTTCCCAATATACAAGATAGCAGTTTCCTCCACAGCCTGTGCTGCCTGGCCTAATATCTGTCTGTCAGCATTAACGTGACAAACTTCTGAAAGAAAAGTTGTAAGGGAACTGTCAAGCTGTGTTATAGCCAGGGCAATCTGTGCTCTGTCTTTAAAAAGAGTGGAAATATCAGACTCATTCTTTAAACTGTCCTGACTATAAAACCTTCAGGGACAATGTGCTTAGCTGCTTAGGCAAGAAAAGACATTTTCAAGAAATTTATAAAATATACAGCAACAGCATCTGTGCTCCCCTTCATCAAGCCTTCATCTGATTTTATTTTTAAGCACCTAATTATCCAACATCCTCAGAGAAATGCACTAATGACTCATTAAAGAACAGCACTGAACTTCAATATCTGAAAGAAATTCAGGCTTGACCATAAGTCTGTAAGGAAATTACTTTCCTTCCAAAATTTCTTTCTAAAGCATTGCAAAGAGGTTAAATTGAGATGACTGGTAGATTTCACCAGAGAGAAGCTTAAGTTCAAGTTAGATCATATAGGTTTCAGGTAAGGCAGAGCTCTCCTCCAAACCTCTGTCACAGAAACAGTAGGACAAAGATACACAGAGAACATTGATAGATCAGCACACAATTTGTGACCAAAGTGTTTTGCTCAATTGAATTTGCTTTCAAGCCAAGCTTATGTGCTTTTTATGTATCTTCAAAATTAGGGCTGTACAATTTATCAAAAATTAGACTAGGAATTTTATGAGGAAGCCTAGCTAAGTCAGAAACCAAATACTCAAAAAATTCCACATCCATAACTCTTTGAGAGCTTTTGAATTTTGCACTTGAGCTATTGAAACTTGAGTGCTAATAAAACACAGTCCTAATAAAACACAGTCCACATCACCCAGACCGTACAGTGACAAAAACCAGAAGTGGCAACATGTTATATGTGTATAGCACCTTCTGTCAGAAAGCAAAGACATTTTAGGAATAGCTCTTAAATAAAGTGACAGACAGTACTTGCAGTTTAGTTCCATTATTCAAACTTAGCAAATGAGAAAACAAGGCATAGATAACTTGAGGTGTCTGATAAACATAGCACACAAAGCCATTAGCAGAAACAACACTGAGTACAGATTCCAACAGCTTCATTCCTTGGTGTTTGCAAAGAAAGGATGCTTTGATTAAAACTACAAGTCAATCTTAGTCTACATTACTCTGTTCAGTCACTGCCTACCACTGTTTCTAATTATATTTGTGAACCTGTAACTGTTAAGTGAAGCCAAAGTTATGTTAAGGTAGTTTATCAAGATTAATACTATCCTCACACTTCAAAAGAAAAATAAGGTGGTGTGGGGGCCATAAACCAAAAAAACTCCATCTTCTGCTGCTATATTCTTCTTATGCTTGGCTCAAGTAGCTGTCCTCACTTTCAACACACACCGCTCTTGTTATGCCAATGAGCTGTTCCTGGATTCACCTGCATTCACAACTATATCAAAACACTCCAAAATGCATCCAGTGTGGTGCAACTTCTCAGGCTGGCACTGCCAATTTTTTTCACTGGCATGATACCCCTGGCAATCCTTAGATTATGAAGCAGTCACATGCAAAGATATGCTTGTACGACTTGAAAAAGAGATGATCCACCATGGAAATTATTTTATTTTTAGCAGTAATGTTCTTGGTATTTATGAATTGTTTTGCTGTGGTATTATAAGATGGATCACTTTGAAAAGCTCTTTTCTTAAAGCTTTCCTTCAAATAACAAATCGCAAAGCAAGTATTTTCATCTTAAAATATCACCAGAAGGGAAGGACTCAGATTACTCAAAAGCAATATGCTTTAAGATAATATAGTGCTGCAGGACTCAACACAAGCATATCCCTTTTTAACTGGGAACAAATAAAGGACAACTTGGTCAACTTTAGTTAACTTCACTTGAGACACAACTTAGTGGATGAATGTGAGATGAATGTGGTGTGTCAAGCCTTGTTGGGAGCTCAAACAGACTTGACAGGGCTCAGTCTGATGTTAACTAAACTAAACTAAACTAAACTCTGGTTCAGATCATTCAGGAATGGAATAAAACTAATCAGTGAAAAGATGTATATAAAGAAGAACAAGAGCTGAGGACAGCAAAACAAAGTGTCTGTGATAGTAGGAAGACTAACGCTGTTCTTGAGCATACAAGATCAGAGGAGGATATCAAGTTACGTATTTAGCAGACCAAATTCGGCTGATAGTTGTATCACACACTTCTACATGGTGTTTCTAATACTATGACATTACAGCTAGAGGTAATATGGTCACTGAACAACATAAATGCTTCAAAAATTCCTCTACCACCGAGTGTCACATTTGTTTAATGTAGTACATGGAGATTTTTCAAGTCCTTTTCTTCCATTTAGTATATATGAGTGAAATTACAGCAATAATACATGAAGATAATTCTTGTGCAGAGTTTAAAGAAATGTTTCTGAGAATATCTAATTTGATTTTGTTGGGACGTTTTTTATGACAGACACCTCTGGCTACCTACACAAGAAGATCACTCAGAGGCAGGAAAAAAATTATAATATATTCCAGATATCTGGAGGACTGTGTGCCTTTTGTTTACAATTCCTTTAAAATGTTCTGACCAGCTTCATTCTATCTGCTTCCAAAGAATAAGGAGCACAGGAATGTATAGACAGTCTTTAACTTCCTAGAGGAAAGGCACCAGATAAGCACAGTGTCCAAAAATAAAAATCCTCATCTTACTCTCTTGTTTTGGTTGTACAGTTTTTATTGAACCTATTAAATCAATATGAATGAAAATTATAATTAATCTGACTTGCCAGCAGGAAGAAAATGAAGTTTTATTTGATTTGCTGTTAAATCATTCCAGATATATGCCTCAAACCTCACACAGCTTCAGGTTAGAACAATATCAAGTCCAAATGCTATAGTTTCTTCTTATCCTTTAAAATAATTTACAAAATATAAATTCTCATTCTCAGAAATCTTCTAAAGTGATGGAATGTTCAGATTATTCACTAACTTACTCTTAGCAGCAGAATGTCTTTAAAAAAATAAACAGGAAAATATAATTATTGAAACACTCTTCTGCCATTATTAGAACCTATGTACAATATATTTATTGTCCCTTACCAATACATTATAGTGGAAGAAAAATCAGGTCACAGGAAAGGAGTAGGAGTTTTGTTTCTTGGGAAGATTTTCACAACTGAGATGTTTAAGGTAAAAGAAACTCCTATGACTCAATACATAACTTACAAAAGAAACCAGACTGTACCAGTTCTTATAGAAAGGATAATAAAAATCCTTGTGTTCTGTCTACATGGATAGCATGGACACCTAAAAGTTTATTTTAGCAGGGTGTTAAATCTGTTATTCTATGACTTTCCTTCCCAAACATTATATTTTAATAGATTTTTTTCCTATTTACTAGGAAAGATAGTGCCAATTCTTCCTCTCTTACAAAAGAAGAGCATTTCCAGCCATTTTCCATTTCAAGCCTTCAACAATTTTCTAACAGATGTAAGAAACATGCAGCATAGACATACACGTATTGAGAAAAGGTTTTCTTTCCTAGTTGCCTTTACAGAGCTCTTGTACTGAGGGATTGCTCTTCATGAGTTTATAGACTGGAAGTTTAAAAAATGTTTCACTAAGAGTAAATTTGCAGTAACTGCACTTATTTATGGGAGAATAATTTGCCAGATTTGCTGCAAGTCCTTTATGAATTCACATGATGATCACTCCAGACCCAAATAAAGAGGACACAGTGACAGACTTCAAATACATAAAACAACCATTAAAATTGCTGCAGTTTAATTTGTAGCTAGAGATTCAAAGGAGAACACACTTCTAACTCTAAGCCCCTTGAGGAAGCTGTGGAATTCTCACTTTCGGAGACCTAAAGGTTTGCAGAAGAGGAGGAGAGAAAACATGAGTAATAATCTAAATTTTACTACTCTTTTTTTCAGAGTAGTGCAGTAGCTGGCTGCAAGAGATCCTTTCCAGCTTTGCAGTACTTGACATCACAACAGCACTTGGCACTACCATCACACCTTTGTGGTTTCCTTAATTTAAAAGAAAAAAACAAACTAACAAACTTGTAACAGTCCCACAAAGAGTACAAAATAATTTCATTTCAAAGCATTCTCACAACAGAAGGATTTCTTTCATAGTGCTAATACAACTAAGCCACCAGCTTTACTTTCATTTCAATAAAATTAAATTCTGCATCTCCCTTGCTTGTTAGTCAAAGGAGGGTTTTTCTTTTAATCATACTCCATCAGGTAGCTGTAGAAGCATCCATAAGACTTGCTCTATTTTCCAACTTATCCTGTTCCATCCTGAATGCTTACAGCATGGAGTTACCGTGTAGCACACATAAAGGGAATTAATTCTAAAATATGTAACAGTTCAAAAGAATTGCAAGTTATGCATTAGAATGATCTCACATCTTCTGAGTTACACACTTAAGCCTACCACAGACCCTCAGTGAACAGGAGGGAACGAGCACCAACTCTGTGGAGTTCAATTAATGAAGGTGGACCACAATATGCGAGTCACACATCAGAAGGATGAGCGAGTTTCTCATTCAACCCCGACTTTTTAGGAAGTTATTAATGTAGTAATTACTGAAGGGAAAACACCGTATGTGCTCCATCACCCGGGGCGGTTTCCCGGCACAGCGCTCTATTGGCAGGCTCTAAGAGCAGAGCTGTGGTTACCTGGAGAGCTCCCGCCCGGCACGGCCGGCGCTGAGGAGCCGCGGGCAGCGCCCAGCTCCGCCAGCAGCGCGGGGCCGGGGCAGCGCTCAGCCTGGAGCGCTCCCGGCGCGGGGACCGAGCTGCACACAGCCCGGGTGCCACAGAGCCCGGGTGTCACACAGCCCGGGTGCCACAGAGCCCGGGTGCCACACAGCCCGGGTGCCACAGAGCCCGGGTGTCACAGAGCCCGGGTGTCACACAGCCCGGGTGCCACACAGCCCGGGTGCCACAGAGCCCGGGTGCCACACAGCCCGGGTGTCACACAACCCAGGTGTCACAGAGCCCGGGTGTCACAGACCCTAAGTGTGACAGATCCCAAGTGTCACAGACCCCTAGTGTCACAGACCCTAAGTATCATAGACCCCATGTGTCACAGACGCCAGGTGTCACAGACCCCAAGTGTCACAGACCCCAAGTGTCACAGACCCTAAGTGTCACAGACCCCAAGTGCCACAGACCCCAGGTGCCACAGA
>VXBI01000068.1:742814-775038 GCA_013397375.1 Toxostoma redivivum | reverse complement strand
GGCTCCGTCTGCCCCGGCCCCGCCGCGGGACGCCGCTCCCCGGCTGCCCAGGCTCGGGGCTGCTCTCCCCCGCCTCAGTCCCGCTCCCTCACGGCACGACCCTCCGCACCGGAGCTGCGGGCTGGGCTACTCACATGCCAGATGGCGAAGAAGATGAGNTGGGATGCGCTGAGGGATCCGGAGCTCGGCGGTGCGGGGTGCGGGGCTTCTGCCGCCGCTTGAGCGTCTGCAGCCAGAGAGAGCCGCGTGTTCCTGACTGAAATCCTGTCACGACAGCGTGAGAGGAAGGAGCGTGGGCTGAGATCAGTTCAGGCCAAATCTTGAGAAGATAATTATGTGCCTAAACTTGAAGTGCTTTGATGGGGTTTTTTTGAGTTTTTATTTTTTTTTCCTTTCAGGGTCAGATAAATCGGGTGAAACATCCCCCAGGCTCAGTGGGTGGACCGGCGGTGGAGTGTCCATCCTCTGATAGAGAGGGGACAGGAACCCAGCTCAAGAGCTCATGAAACAAAGCAGAATAACTTAGCAAAGCAGGATCAGTCTGCCTATTCCCAACAATTGAAAAAGGCATTTACTGTTGGAGTAAATAAATAAAGCCTTTCTTAACAGTTACTGCTTTCACGTATATGCAATATCCAAATTGCTGAAGGACATACGTAAAATAACAAAGGAAGAGCAAGCTCCTGGCTTATCTTTAATGGATGGAACCCTTCGTACTTTGTCTTTAACAACACCCACAGTGTCTCCAGATACAATTTAGCCATTTCTGCTGATCTGGTTCAGATTTACTGTCAAAAGTTCTTCCACTTCTTTGGAGCACATCAGCTGGCACAATACAGCAGGTTTGGAAGCAAAAAGTTTTCATGAGAAAATACCAGAGATCCATCAAAAGTCCCATTTAAAAATATCTTGAGAACCATGGATGAAAGTTACGTATCCGAAACATCCTTATGAAACTGAAACAGAATTTCAGCTCACAGCATTTTTTCATTCCTTTTATGAATTAAAGGGATTTAGTAACAACACTGTTCAGAAATTTGCAAGTGATCACCTGTGAAAGTCAGATTTCATGGCACAAGAGAACATAATTCCATCAAAGCCAAGTCCATTGGAAGCTTTCTTTGTAAATGTTTCCGATGTATTTTTGTTTAAAAGTACAGTATATTATTTGTAACATAATATGTACTTTTATCCTGAGACAAGAGTGTTGACTTGATTCAAGAGTCAAGGCCAATCATTAATTAACCAATCAGGAATAAACTGATGGATCTAACCTTTCATAATTGAGCTGCTCCAGACTGTATGTGTGGTCTGATGTTTTAATTAAGAAGGACAGGACATGGCACATAGAAATGAGATTCATGTTATACAGGGATGAAGTAAACCTATTTATTGTAATTCTCTGACCTTTTAATTTTTTGGTATCAGAAATCCTGCAGAGCATTTATTTGTGGAAGTAAATGGTTTATTCATAACCACACATTTTGAAAAGAGCAGTAAATGAGGTACAGGAGTCATCTTCAGAAAGATTTATTTATTTATTTTGCCATGGTTTCTTTAATATCTGGATATATATTACCTATGCTAAGATTCAACACAGAAAACACCTGATGCTTCTAAGAAAATGAAAATAAAACATTTCTTTCTGGAGGACTTATATTTATACACCTCCACAAATATATATGCATTCCTATGAAAAATACAAATTTACTGTAGCTATCATAAATTACTGGAATAGAAACAACCCTTAAACCTCAGTTTAGCACCACACTCCAAGGTAAATACTCCCCTGTTTTTCACTCTCATCTTCATTAATATTCCAGCTATTTATTTGGAACCCCTGAAGGAGCACACAGGAAAATGACTTGTTTCTGATTCTGCAAGGAGACAGTTCCACAGTCAAAGACTTCCCAGATCACAGAGGCTTTCCTGATACTGACTTTGAAACATACATTGCCGCTAGCCATATTGCTAGCCATTAATCACTGCTAGTGGCTGTCAAATTACAAAAGTTTCTGACATACAGCGAAGGCAAAAAATCCATAAAGATGCATTTAGGACATTTTTGTCTTACTGAGCTCTTCTTACATAATACCATGAGAATACCTTAAGTATCCCCAGATGTTTAAGCCATGGAGGGTGATGGAAAGATATACCCCTCTGATTTGCACTCAGAGATTTATCTGAGTAATCACTAAAAATCTTCCTTATCTCCATCTCGTTACAAACTCATTACAGCTCTCTGTGGTATGAGGACCTCACAGCAGGGAGCTGTTTCTTTGTCATTTATGAATGAGACTACTGCAAATTGGGAAGCACAAGGCAAAATAATATGGATGTGCCTGACTATTTTCTCCCTGGTTGAAGCCCCTGTGAACACAACAGGAACACCAGTCTGTCTATTAGCTCCTCATGCACTTCTGTGGTCTTCAAATAAACTAATGGACCTGATCTGAGCTGCATGAGAAATTACAGTCCATCATCCAGCTGTGCTCCTTTGAAATAATGTACAGCACAGTGGCCAGGATGGAGGGTGAGGGAGCTGAGGGTGGAGGGTGTGGGAGCTGAGTGTGCAGTATTACCTGCTCAGGGGACCTGGAAAGGGCAAACCAGATAAACACAGAGCTTAGGGTACATATTTTATATATACAAAATAGATTTTTGCCTTTATGAAAAACTGCTGCTTTCAAACACTGTTATTTTAACACTTCTTGAGACCCACGTGGATTTCTATTACTAGAAATAAAAGGCTCAGAGGTTCTGCAGCACTCTTAGGAAATGCAGTAATTCCTGCTCTCTGATGTTCAGCAGCTCATTTTAGCAGCCACAGTCTCAGATTTAGCACCTCATCTTTCATTCTTCCCTCTTCAAAATCTTACCAATGCTCCTGCTTCCTCCATGGTATTCCCAAGCCGTTTCCAGAAGGGATTGCTGCTCTCTCTCTCTGTGGCTCCCACCTGTAACCCAGGAATGCAACAGAAAAAAATAGAAAGCTGAACCATGAAATGAATTGCAGACTAAGTAGAAAGTCAGTAAGAAATGGAAAGTAAATTCTGTTCAGACTGATTTAAAAAGGGTTCAAATTCTCTCCTCTCATATTTAACCAGAGGCTCTTTCTTTTAAATATATTTGATGATGGCTACACAAGGCATTTCAAGCTTGACAACAGTTCCTAGCACAATGAGCTGGCTTTGTCCCACAGCACCCACAAAGACATCGTGACGATGCATTTGTAAACCCTGAGGAGAAAAGGGTTTTACAAAAGATTGTGAAGACCCTCGATTTCCTTGAGCAGATTGAATTTTAGATTGCTAGTTATCCCTCTTTGAATTTAGTGCTTGTAAACAGAAAGAATTTCTCTTTATTTTGCATATTTGTTGAAAAATATGATTGCAGCACAGCCTGATCCCAATTTCACAGAGTCATCACAAGAGGATAGATGGTGGTGCTGCATCTGTACCAGTGGCACTGAGATGCTGATTTTCAAAGCTAACACTCTGCAATTATGACCATATCTCAAAACACAAACAGGATCGGGAACTTTTTTACTTAAGGATAGTTTTTGACTTTGTGAGGACCCCTATGAAGGGACCATAAAAATTCAGTCACTAGGTAAATAATGACAAGAATACATCTCGTGAGCAGCAGACAGGCCTCAAAAACAAACAACACCCAGTTGTGAAAACAGATTGTGAAAATAGATTTAACAGATTCATAAATTCAGGACGTTCTTAGATTAGCAGGTCTCAGAGAACTTGATTTTATGTGAAATGACTTTTTGTGCTAGATAATGAAAGAATTCGGAGGTACTTAAATTTCCAGTGGCTCATTTACAGAATGGCATCAGAGATGAGAAGGGACTGGTAATGTGTCTTCCAACTCCCAAATAATTACCACAACTGGATAAACCTAAAGGAGAAGTCTTTATAGGGCTTGTAGTCCCTGAAGTGGGAGGCTAAAATCACCGCAAATCCACCCACAAGGTGATACAGCCTCAGCCAAAGTAGTTCATAGTTTTAAGATTTGTATATTATTGCTACATTCTTCTTGTTTAAGTGTAACATGTGAGTGCAACATGCATTCTGAGTGCCTGTTAGAGAAAAAGCCATTTTATTAATTATAGTAAAGAATGCTCATTCATAGATTATTTTTTTAATAATACAAGTGACTCTCTCTTTTGTGAACCTTAAGTAATACTAAATTATTAACAATGCTTATATAAAAATTGCCATCGTTGGGCTTTACTGCTAATATCCCACAGAGATTAATAGAAGCATTTCATGCCCTTGTGCATTATTATTTCAGATTATCTGCAGATTCTAGATGAAATTACTCTATTATTTCATGGTCAGTTCATTTTCAAAAGGTTACCTTTGCAATAATAAAGACAAGTGACATTTTGTTAATGAAGTATCATTTTCACATACCAAGAATAAGATAGTGCACAAACCCACTGACAATAATCTCATTTTACTGCCAGCTGTTCCCATCTTTTTTTGTAGGACCTGGATTAATAAATTTTACGTATATTATCATAAGATCACAGGAAAGTTTACATCAGAAGGGACTTCAGGCTCTCTCTAGTCCGACCTCCTGTGCAAAGCAAGGACAAATGTGAGGTCAGACTAGGCTATAGACTCCATATTATTGAAATCCACTTTTAAAAGCATGGATTAATGTGCAATACAGAAATGTTCCTAAAGAGCAAAGTAAGACTGTTCAGAGCATGACACCATAGTGCTTTGCTCCTACTCTTCCCTCGCCAGCCCATATTAGAATTACACAGAATCCCACTAGTGTCCATCATGGCCACTGGCAAAACTGGGGTTCAGGTTTGCAGCTCAGATCACTCTCCTGAACTCAGTGATCTCAGCACTGCTCTGTGCCATGTTCTGGCAACCAGCACCACAGAGGCAGGACACACGTGTTGATTCTTCACGTCACCAATGATCTGCTAGCAAATAGAAGAGTGTCAGGGAATCTGTGACTTTTTCCATTACCTGCAGGGTTTGTGGAACAACTTTGTGAGCACAGATAACACTCCACCTCTTAATTCTTAAGATATGCTTTTCTCCTCTATTGCTCCAGCCACCTCTGTCCCTCTACTGCACAGTTCTTTCCCATTAGCCCATTTTTGCCATATCTTCTCGTTAGCTCATAGTCTCAGCCTGGTTCATCTACTTCTCACTTCCATACATCCTCCAAATCCAGGTTTTGTCTCCTGGGAGCTCATCAAGACTGCTTCCTCATCAATGATGAAATATCTGAGGGGATATTAATCCCCCCAGAAAGACAGGATCTCTGCCCTTGGTTCCAGGACAGAGCAAAGATAGCAAGTGGAAAAAAAAATTGCAGGGGAGGTCCTGCTTTAAACTGAAATGGATTGGGAAAAGGATTTGCTTAATTACAACACATCTCTAATAACTATGTATGGAATTTTCAGAAGGATTAGAATTAGACAAAACCATAGTTATTCATGGCAACAGTAGAAGTCATCTTCATCGTACAAAAGTTACCTCCCTCCAGATGTGAAATCCTTCCATAAATTAGTAAAGAGATTTCCAGCATTGGCAAAATAGCATCTCTGAGTTTTTCCCAAGAAGATTTTTTTTAACTGGTCAAGACCTTTAGTTTGAAGGCGAAACTCAATGTAGAAATGGGAGCCCATGAAGGGAAGAGAAAGTAAGATCTTAACATGGAATATCTGAAACAGTCTTAATTGCCTATTTTGCTTCAAATCAATACATGGAAAGCAAAAAGAAGTAATTCTTGATAACATTGCTCAATCCTGCCAAGAATTAATTTAATTTGTGTCTGTGCTAGGGAGAGAGTGGGTTACAACTTCATCAATTCTGAATAACTGAATTCCATCAAATAAGTGAAAAAGGAATAACATTTTTTCTAAATAAGCTTTCTCATAAGAAATCCTTCACTAGTCACTGAAGACCCTGCAGACCTCTAATAAGACAATTTGCATAAAATATGCCTTTGTCCAAACTCTGAAATAACATTCTGGGACAGATTCCTCTGATTTTGACAATGTTTCATTTTTTCCCACCCTGTAATACTCTGCTAATCTGCAAGACCTGCTGGTGCTCCCACCCACTGCAGACTGCATCAGATCACACTCCATGGCTCCATCATTCTGAACAGAGATGCCAGAACAAAGTCAAATATGCAATGCCCTTCAAAAGTTCTCCTTCTCAGAGGATGATTAAATTATCTCCTATTAAACCAAATGCTCTTCCTCCTTGTCTTTCTGTACTGCGATTGATACTGAATGCTCATCCCTGCTGTCCCAAAAACAACAATCTGTTGCAGAAAACCTAGACCTGGTGTCTTTGCTATCATTTAGGAAAAAAACCAGTATTTCACCAAACTGACATATGTGTTCTCAGTGAATTAATGGTCTTAGTCATTTTTAACTTGCACGCATATGTGAATAGCTACAATATGGTCTGCATAACTAACAGTGTTGACTAATGAATACATAAACATTAAATTATGGCTTTATTTATTCAGAAAAGTTGTTTTTGATGCAGTTTTATGAGAGGTGAGCTCATCTCTGGTACAAAAGAGAGAGACTAAATATATATATATATATGTATGTATGTATGTATGTATGTACCTGCCAGATGCTGCAGGTACAGCAGCATGTGCTGCAGTAACAGTAGGAATGACCTGGTTGCCATCAGTTCAGGACCCCTATAGCCCTGTCTCCTTGTCCTCTAACTCTTCAAATTAGTATCTTGTTTGACTGACCTCTATTTAAAGGGATAAATAAATCAGTTGCCAAAAAAACCATGACTTATATTATTAGCACATCAGCAATGCAACTCTCTATCAAGCACTGAATTTAAACCCTCTCCAAACTGATCCCCTAAGCTTTTGTAACTTTGAAACATATTCCTCATGCTAAACCAGAGAAAATAGAAAACCCATAAATAGGGATATTTTTAACAGTAGGAGTAAAACTAATGATTATGGCACTCTGTATCACTTAGAATTTCTAGTCACTTCAGCTAAAATCCCTTATAAAAACTATTTTAGCATTTGACAACAAGTACTGAAGAATTCATATTGTAAATTGGAAAAATACCAGAAGAAAAGGTTGGAGGTGGCAATGGAGGAGTTGGGAACACGTTTAGCAAGAAATCTCATGAGAACGCTGAGCTGAAAGATCATTTTTATTCTAAATATAAATCTTTAATACATTAGCAATCCTGGCTTTAACATCCTAATATATTTTTATTGCCAGTCTGAAGAAGAAAAAGCAAGACAAGGTGATTCTCTGCAATTTACCTATCTCTTTCAAGGAAGAGAAGGTTTGAAATCCTGATTGAAGGTTCCAGTGCATTTTGTATATTTATATATAAAAATAGTTCAATTTCTGTTCTGCCTTCTACTGGTGCCAAGCAATAGGACAAGAGGCAAGAGGCAGAAGCTGGAACACAGCAAGGCTCCCCTGCACATGAGGAAGAACTTCCTTACTGTGCAAGTGACAGAGCACTGAAACAGGTCACCCAAGGAGGTTGTCCTCAAGGACACCCAAGGAGTCTCCTTCTCTGAAAATATTCAAAAGCCACCTGGACACAATCCACCTGCTCTAGATTGACCCTGCCTGAGCAGGGAAGTTGGACCAGATGACCCACTGTGGTCCTTTCCAACCTGACCCACTCTGTGATTCTTTTTCTTTCTGTAACCTTGAAATGCCTAGATAGACTTGCCTAAACCACAAGATAAGTTTGGGTCTGGATCCTTAATATATTCAGTATGCCTTCTGAAATACTCAGTTTAACTCTAGGAGTAGTAAGGAGAAAGAGTTTGTGATGTCATAAGTAAAAGACCTGCCCTTGTTGTGCCTATTTTTATTCTGTGTCATTCAAAGTTGCCTTTTCCCCAATCCCGTATGTTTTGTACCCACATTAAACACTTAGTACAAGCTTTCTTTTGTTAAACCAATTGTCACTTTTATGTGACAAAAGTGCCTGAGCAGTGACAGGTTCCAGCTCTAGTCATCTATGCTCTCCAAATGGAATGATCTGTGTTGTTTCATCAAGCTTTCACTTGTCACTCAGAGCTCTGAAGCAGCTGTTCACTGGAAGATCAATGAAACACAGATCTCAGAGATTACTAGAGAAATGGAAGAGCTAAATGTGATCTTATCCACTCATTACCTGGGAAGAGAACAATGACTCACATCAACTCCAGAAAGTTAAACAACCTTTTAGAAATTATCATGACTCACAAGTACTGCACACACACGCACTCATACACACAGAGTCTTCTCTGCTCAAGGCATTTAGTTCTTCTATAGAGAAACTCAGCCTTCATCTCCTTGAACCTACAACAGCCTTATATCGATGGAATTACCTTGGCATCAGCCAGCTCTCTGATTCAGAGAAGTAGACGCTATACAAGTGTTTCTTGCTGACTGGGCTACATAAATTGTTGACCTATAAAACTTCTGTGAAACAACACATATCAGAAATTAATATTTCTTTTTTCTTCCCAAAGAGATTTTGTAAGAGTTTGCTTTGGATTGCAAGTAAAGCAACTCTCAAAATCAAATTAATTTCAGGTAGGTTTTCTTTGAGGACATAGTGTTCTAAAAGAAAAACATTTTTCAACAATTTTTCCAGTGAGGGGTTATTTTGACTTGTGAAGCATTCATTATAGTGACAATAATTCCGTGTCCATTGAAGGAATTAACACAAGCAAAGCTATTGAGTTAAGCAAAGCTAGACAAGCTGGGGGACTCAAGCTTGAATGGGAGCAAATACGACATTTTAGCAGTTCTGGAGTTTCCAATCCATCAGTTACTGTTGTAATTTACATGCATGCTGCGTTCTGAGAGGTACTTTGAACTTTCAGGTAAATGGAAATCAAAAAGCACTTTTGCTAATTTGAACTGCAAGAGGGTTTTCCACTCTGATGCTCTCAGTATGACCCACGTGCACTCAGAGATCATCCTGTAGGAAAAGGCAACACATTGGACAACCTTCTTAGTTTCTTCACATATTTGTTTTGGCCCAGATGGAGAAGCTAATTTGTGATAATTAGGGTGTAAATTTCCAAGCACTGCAGCTTAGCTGCCCTAGTTCCCACTAAGGCCACTTTGTCTTGCTGGGAGAAAGTAATCTGGCTTTGCAAGTACTGTAAGCTATTTTTCCTTTAACACTGAAGTGTCCCCAACAAGAATAGTGTGAATTGGTGAAATGGAAATTCACACCCAATGTGAGTTTCTATTAACTTCCTTCTGTTAAAATGCCCATAAATAGGGCAGGTGGCTGGAGCAGACGGACAGGGTAATAGATGCCCAGAAAGGAAAAAAAATTATACCACAAAAGTAGCATAAGTCACTAGGAAAACGAGCTCCATAATCCTAAATCTTAAATTAGGATGAGCTACGTCCACAAATGGTGTTACTGAGCTCATTTCACCTTGAAGAGGAGGAAGTAGTGCATTCCAAAGAAGGAAGGAAGGGAGGCAGAATTACTGCAAATGCCCTGAAGTAGCTGAGTAAAGAGCTGGATGTGCCTGCTAACTAACTGCTCACCTGAGGAGCCAGGAGAGCTGAGCAGGGCAGGGTGTGCCCTCACTGCCTGTCACAGCGGCTGGCAGGAGCTGACTGAACTGAAATGAGCAAATTCCATTCTTATCAGAAAAATGTCTGTCTTGCAAAACTCAGAAGCATGAGATTCCCCTGCTAATCATCCTGGTGCAAACGAAGAGGAACAAAAACTTAATTATCCTTCTGCTCCAACAAATGGTACGTCCACACTAAAATCCAGAGACTGCACCAGGGACCGTGTATGCCTTTGCCCATTCCAGAATTATCCTACATGGATTATTTCATCCTGCAGGGCTGCCAGGCCTCAACTGAACCCAAACACATTAGACTGTTTGCAGTTCTTCACTTGTATTTATCAATATTCTTTGTTGTCAGCTGTAGGACTTTATTTTAAATCAATAAAAATACACTCTTAACTACAAAACTACATGGAAATTGCATGAAATCTTCCATTGTTCCCCTCTACACAGCCAGGGTCCTCTTTAAAAAGATAAGTGTGAGTTTAGAAATTCCAGTTGTAGGAACATTAATTTAACAGTGCTGCAAGGCAAAGATACATTCAGCTTGTTTGACTCCTAGGCAAGGTGTGAAACCAAACTGGAGGGAGTCTCCAGATAAACCAAGAGCAATTCCCTGACTATATTTCAGTCCAAAGCTGCACAGATCATAGTTGTATAAACTCATTTTATGCACAGTTACTTTTGTTAACTTATTTAGTGTGTTCTGTCTCTGAATTCTAAACCCTGCAGATCTGAGGCATCTGAATTTACTGTCATATTATGTTGTGAAAGTGGATTGCCACACAACTTCATATCTGAATATTTCTCCAATTCACAAGTGCTAACAGCAGATATTGTCCCTTTTGTCCATACAACTTCTTGAATGAGATTCTGCTTCAATATGCAAGCTTTATGGCATCTCTATATACTGTGAAAATGAGCTTCTCCACAAAAGGTAATATTTTACTATCTTTGACAGCAATAAAAATTTTTCTTACATACTATAGAACATTGTGAGGCAGTCTGAGATATGCATGAAATAACCCTCCAGGAAAGCAAGTTTATTTAAGGAGACTGGCACATATTTCTAGTCTGGTTTATATTTCAGAAGTTGCTATAATCTTAGACTCACTACATATTTGAGAAATCCTGAAAGACAGATGAGGTTCCAGAAGAGTGGTAAAGATAAAATCCATCTTAAGAAAAAGGAATAGCCTTGGAATGGTCAACATTTTGGCATGTTTAATTGTTTATTCCATTATTTTTTCTCTTGATTTAAATTAAACAAGTATCCAGAAGAGAGCAATAAAAAAATAGCAAGAACCAACGATTAATCAAAGAAAACTGTAAACTAAACAAAAAACTAAACGAAATTATTTCTATAACAAAGTAGTAGGTCTTGGGAAAAAAGGAATGAGCAATTAAAGCTATATATACTAGTTCTGCAATCTGTTTCACAGTGCTGCCTGATTGTTCCCACTCTTACTATTGTGTATTTAATTATTCCTACCTAAATGAAGTAGCTCTCATTGTAATTTTTTCAGCTGTGTGTACTTTTCTCACTGATATCTTGAACCCTCATGATGATTCTCAATTTACATCCTACCCTTTCATGGGCAATTAAGGGATCCTCTGCAGCTGATGGCTGGATGTTATTTAATAATTCTCTCTACCGTGTTATTGTTATCCAAACTATTAATGAAAGTCTTGACTAGTGCTAGACCTGAGGTAAGATCCTACACAATCTCATGTGCAGAATCTTTTCATTTTGATGATGAATCATGGTTAGCAAAACCAGCTGCATTTTCCCAACACAATGCAGCAGTACTCAGAAAAATAGCTGCATGTTTTATCACAAATAGAACAAACGGAATAATATCAATCCAGAAAGAAAACAGAAAACATTGTACTGAGATGCACCAGCCAAAATGTAGCACTGAAGATGAGAAGAAGTGACATTTCGGGACACTTTTGAAAGCTGCATGCCCATATTTGAGATAATTCAGGAGGTATTAGAGCTATTGGCCCTGGAGATAAGGCAGAAAGAACTGAGCTCATTCCACCAAAAGAAAACTCTGGAGACACACATGAAAACATGAATGTAAAGCTGTAATGAGTGTGGAAATATAGTATTCTCTATCCACCACAGAGAGGGTAAAATGTAATGGTCTGAAACTACAAAAAGTGATTTAAATTAGGAGTTAGAAAGACTACAAAGAAATGAAAGTGAAAATACATCACTAAACTTGCATGTTCCCAACATGACATTAATGGTAATGTAAAAATACCAACCAAACCATGCTTCTATAACCCACTTTTGAAACTGTCATGCACATGGCATCCAAGGTCTAAGACTGCGTGTTTAGCTAGATTTTGGTTATAAATTACAATTTGTTACCTTACCTAACACATTTAAATTATAGAATAATAGAAATGTTTAGGTTGGAAGAGTCTTTCAAAGATATCTAGCCCATTCACCCTGCCAGGGGTAGGGATATCTTCTGCTTCATCAGGTTGTTCAAAGGCCCATCCAGCCTGACCTTGGATGCTCCCAGGGATGTTCCAGCTGACAAGGTTTAAGAGCTATGGAGACAGAAAAAACACAGCAACCTTACAGATGATTAAGAAAGCATCCAAATCTACTATTTATAGTCTTACATGGTTTTTGACAAGTGACTGTAAAATATGGGTTTGAAATCATTATTTTAACCTGCTATTGTGAGAAGCCAAAAAGTTCAGGGGTGTAAACTTTCCCTAAAGAAATCAATTGTAATAAAGAGCCTACCTACACAGTATATTTATGCAATCCCCATTATGGCAGTATTAGTACTCCTCCCAATATTTAATGCACTTCTTTTGGGGTTTGGTTTTTTCTTTTCCTCTTTGCCTGTGGAATTTTTCACATTGACATGCTAAGAAGCACTGATGGCTAGGAACTTGAGACAGGGGAGGGAGAACTCCTTTGGTTTTTCAGAGTTTCTCTCATGGGGACAGAGACACCATGAGATTAGAAGCAGTACAAGGAGAGAGGGGGGCAAATGATCTCTCTCGTTCACTCTTGCCTTTGGAGGAGGAGGGTCGCTGCTCCCACCGCCATAGCCCAGCCAGGAGCTGCCTTCTTCTGCTGCTGGACCCTGCAGCCCAGCCCTGCCAGGATGCCCTGCCATTTTAGCTTGCTGTTTCTGAGCAGCCTGCTGGAGCACCGGGACCAACCCAGCCCCAGGGATGGTGAAGCAAATCCTCTCTTTTCCGTCCCTTCCCATTGGGACACAGCCGCCATCACCACAGTGCCCCCTGCAGGCACAGAGGAATCATCGCACCCACCCTGCCCGCCGGGAGCCACCAGCGCCCCTGCTGGATGTGACAGGAACTGCACCGAGGGGAAAGGGCCCACGGCCGAGAGGGCTGAACTGGGTTACTGCTCTGTTTGTTGTCAATTCCATTGGTGCTGTTGTTTGTTTGCCTTGTTATACACACTAGTACAGAACTGTTATTCCTAACCCCATATCCTTGTCTGAGAGCCCCTTAATTTCAACATTATACTAATTCAGAGGGAGACGATTTATTTTCTTCATTTCAAGGGAAGGCCCTGCTTTCCCTAATAGACATCTGTCTTTCAAACCAGGACAACTTCTCTTCACAATAATACTGTAAGGTCAATGAATCTGTGAAACCACACAATTAAAAGTACAAGATTTGTGAGCCCAAAGAGAAAATGCTCAGTAAACCATACTCAGTAAACCAACCATAAAGAGTAATCCAGTGGTATCTCCTTGGAGGAAATCACACTTCTAGCTCCCGCTTTTAACATTTCAGATCTGCCCAAATCACTGAATTCCAATAGATTGGGCAGACTGTACATGCACAGATCAGTGAAGCGTGAGCCATCAGTTCAGCACAGACAGCACAGGTGCTGTTAGACACTTACCAAGCTGTTAATATGCACATTAATTGCTCTCACCTGAGTCTTGGTCATCTAACAAGATGTTCTTTTCCTGCTGACTGAAACAATAGCAATTGCCTGTAAGAAAATGCTGTTCTGGAAAGCTTAGCAGGTCTGTTGTTTGCCTATTTTATCCAATGAGTGATTACATTTAAAGTAGATAAATTAGCCTGGAAATGCTACTTATTTAGGCATACAACTACCCAGCTTAATTTATAATTCAAATAACCAAATTATTTTATGAATCTGACACTAAAATTACCAGAAGCTACAGCACGAGCAGTCATATCTCAGACCTAGGCTCTCAGTCGCATGACTCGTTCTCTCACCTTATGGTCTGATTTTTCAAAGAAGGATTTTAGATACAGGAGAATAGAAATCCAAGACTGGGCATGCAGGGCAGAAAAAAAAATCGTGTGATGACCATCTCAGCAAGGCTTGAGTGTGTTACAAAAATACACTACTAGCAGCTCACAATTGATAGATTTCTCAAAGTGTCTGTCAAACTGCAATGTTACTTTTCTTCGTATGTTATCAACTGAGGATCCAACCCTGAAGCACTTCCAAAGTACAAACAATACTTATGTGTTGTATACACAAATAACAGTGTAATAGTAATAAAATTTACTTCTTTGAGTGTACCCACAGTTGTTTCATGAGTGTGAACCAATCAATTTAGGAAGGTTTTTGAATCAGATCCATGCTCACAGATTGCTTTTAAACCAATACTCAAAGAACCATGACAGAATATATTTTGTGTTTAATTTTTATTTTTCAGAGGATTTTTTCTTAAAATCCTGTATGACACTTGAGTTCCAGCTTCTCCAAAAGAACAGAGGCAGCTACATCACTTATTCTTTGGCATGGCCATTGAGAGATCCTTTAGGTAGTCCAATACTGATTTCAGCACAAAATCTTTTCACAATGCCAATATCAGGGTACTTTGGAGCTGAAAAGCAAAGCCTTCAGTTAACCCAATTCTGCAAATACAAACAGCTTCCTGAATTAAGTATTAGAGAAAGTATCTTCCTGGGCATGAACTCTGGAGCCTACAGCACTAAGTAGGGAAGGAAATGGGATGACAACTGGCAGGAGAAAAGTCTGTTACTGGCCCAAATGTATACTTTTGTGGAAATTCAACCCCAACTTCCACCACTGCAACTCTTGAGAAGCAATGAGGTACCCTAGAAAATATCAGTGCTAGAATGAAATTACAGATGTTAAACTGAAACTGTGCACAATAACTGTTAAATTGAAAGTATGCATAATAACTTAAATTTTATGAGCATGGACCTAGATGTTGCAATTTTAACAGAATTATGCAGATTTGGTGCCCCCTGCTGTCTTTTACTACCAGAGTGACCCATGAAAAATATGAGTGATTAAACACACTGAACTGCACAAAACACCCTCAAAGGACAAATTAAGGATGCTGTTCAGAAAGGCACATTTAAACTAGAGTGTAAGTTCAGAGACTGCTTTGGTAAAGCACCCAGGAGCTGAGAAGAGCAGAGCTCTATGTTGGGAATGATCACAAAGAGGAAAAACATTGAGTGCACCATGGCCAACAGGAACCACACAGAGAGCTGAGCTTCAGCCTTGGCACATCTCCATTGTTTCAAACCAGGACCACAGAAAAGACTCAGTTTCTTGTGGGGATAAAACCACATGAAATCTCTGTGGTCTCTCTTTTCTTGCTCAACACTGGCTCTGCTGTATTGCTGCCTCTCACCCCCAAACACGAGAGTTTAAACAGACTCTAAATACTTTTGTATGATGGGAGCATCTCAAAGTCTCAAAAACTATGAGTTCCAGTGGTGCCCCCAGGTACACACTGGATGCATCTACACAAATTTGTGTTATCAACTGAAGTGGAAGACGTGCTCCAGGAGCACACCCAGTACAGCAGGCTCCTGCATGGGACAAGCCCAGAGCTAACCTGAAGCACCACCCCTCCAACACACTCAGCACCACTGCTGGTGTGGCAGCACCAGCTCCTCTCTCCAGAGCAAACCTTCTTGGGCCACACTGCATGCCAAAGGGACTTCAAATGAGACTCCACTGCCTCAGAGGTGGCTGTCTCACTTCTCCATCCCTCTAGCTGTTTGTTGCCAGTCCACCCAACTCATAAGCCCCAGCAACCTTCTGGCTTCTTGCTTACCCTTCTGGCTTAAAAAAGTAATATCTCCCTTTTTTTCCCCCGCCAGGGGTGGTTTTCAGATGGATCAGTTTATTGTATGGCCATGTGGGTGCCTGGTCTGATGTAAGAGGGGGAGGAATGTCCCTTTGGAAGCAGTACAGTCTCAGATTAAGTGAATCATGAAACTTGTGTCCTAAATCAAATAAGGCTGTGAGGCGTCAATGGATGCAATGGCTTGTCCAAACTATCAGAGCACGTTTCCAGCACAGCTGGGTTGAAATCCTGCTATAATCAATGGCTGAGATATTATATCACCAACTTTTAAAAATTTCTCTGCTGGTCTGTTGCCCATTGTTTGCACTCCTATAGGAATACCAATGTAAGTGATGATGAAGCAAAGCACACTGCTCCATCTGAGCTGCTGCAGAGCAGCAGACAGGACTTTTCCAGGAAGAATATCTATTTAAGTATAGACCTACTGCAAATCAACAGGCTATCAAGTGATGACTTTGTCTGCTTAAGCTCAAAGGCATTTCTTTAAAGGGGCCTTCGTTCAGTAATCAATCAGTCAGTTACTTCCTCCCTTGGCTATCTGTGTTTGAAGAAGGAAAAAAAAAACCAAACCAACAAACCAAACTCAAACAAAAAACTCCACAGAAAAGAGACAGTCCTCTCTTGCCACAACAGAGGTGTTCAGTGACTTGAGACTGGTGTCTGTATTCCTGAAATCAGGGGTGCTCAAACAGCATTATGCTGTACTTCAAGCAGATGTGCAGCAGAGGATGCTTCATCATTTCATATTCTCCTCAGGTTGGAAGGCTTTTAGGACTGACATTGAATCTGTGAGTCACTGACTGCTCTGGAAAGGCTTACTGGTGAATAAGATGAAATTTCTGTCATTTGTAGTGTCTGAGAAGGTTTTTCTACTTTAAGAGAAGAGAATTTATTCAATTTCTCTGACACTTATTTATACACACAAGTTTTAAATGGTCATTTTTAACTCTTGAACTCCTGGGACTTAGTGCGATGGTATGATCTGTATTACATCTGCTGTAGCAGTATTTAAACAAACATCCTTAATAAAATCCTGCTCACTCCCACCATCTAGAAATCCTGTTTTATACTTCGCACATTTTATTTTCATACCACAGAATTCAAAACTACATCCTTTATAGTTGTCAGTTTACTCAGTGAACTGGCTGCAGGGACTGTCCAAAAATTCACTTCTATCTCCTCTAAATGTTGTTTAAGTCAGCAGCCTGTCCTCTATTCACCTCTTTTCAGCGTGAAATACAGCCACACACAGCAATGGCAGGGGTTGTGCAAGAAGAAGATTATGAGGGTGGATCCACTTGTTTTGATCTCCCGACAGAGCACTGTGGCTCACCCTGCTACCACCAGGCTGTGGGGCTGCTCCTGCAGCCACCTTCTTGCTCTTTTTCCATTCTTAAGCTCTCTTCTTTTTCTCCTTTTCTTGTTTTTCTCCCTGGAATTAATAAATTAATGTGCATGTCTAGCAGCCACCACTCACAAAGAGACAGACCTCGATGTTATTTAGAGCAAGGAGTTAAATTTTAACTATTGAAATGAATTTGAGTGCTGGAAGAGCTGCTTTGACACAGAAGGGAGGCATGCAGAGGTATGAGTGTGGAGGTTTAAGTCAGATCTTATTATCACAAGACCTCAGGGCACTGGCTAATCAGCAGGGGTGTAGTTTTATTGGGAAAAGTGTCTTTTATGATATTCATGTCTGTATCTGAAACATTCCATTTCAGTGAGACACCAGAGACACTTCATGAGCCACTGGAGTGCGGCATCATAGCGATTAATAACAATTACTGGGAGAATTTCTTCTAGGGCATGCCGAGCCCCAGTGTGTGGGAAGGGATAGAGCACATTACTACTCATGTCTTTCAAACATGCTCTTCCCAACACAGAAACTAAGGTAAATATCAACATACATGGTAGGCTTCTTTCTTCTCTCAGCATACTCTTTTTCCTGTAATCCAAGAATTGGGACACATTTCTTCCATCTACTACATATCTTTTACCTAAAAACACAGCTTTGCGCACTCTGAGTTGTAGTTTTCTCCTCATAGGATAAAAAATCACTTTTAGGATAAAGAATCCAGAACAGGGAAGCAAAAAACTCCAAACTCAGTTCACAGTGTAAACAAAAGACTGCATTTACTCCACTTGGTGGACATCCTGTATAGAATAGGATGGCAAATTGCCCTAGGTTTTGTTTATGCTGGCTAGCAAAATATGCTATAAACAAAGCAGAAGACAAACTGGTTTCTGACATTGTTTGTCCAGTCTTTGAGGAATAAAACCAAACTTTTTAAGGCTTTTTAACCCAATACAATCAACCAGCCAAACTAGTGGAAGTATTGAAATGAGCTATGTATAATTCAAAATATGAAACCAAGAGTAGGCATCAATGACCCAGAGTCAGAATTCAAGTCATTCAAGTGTAGAACAAACAGTGGCGGGACATCAAGCAAAACCAAATTTCTGCATTTCTATATTTCAGGGTTAGGTTAAAGAGCAAAAGATCTGCTTACCATCTCCTTCTGGAGACTAAACTAGAATTGAGCTAAGTGTATACATATGTTAGTGTATCAGTAAGCACCAGTATATATTCTTATGTTAGAGCAACATTTTATCACATACATTTGTTCTTATCAGAAGCTGGAAGACAAAAGAACTCTTCCTCCTGCAGTTAACAACAGTGGGTGACAATCTGTTAGCAACAGAGTAAACAGTGCACTTCATCAAGCATTACTTCATTTTCACTCTTCTGTTTCCATCTTTTTGTGTCCCTGTAAAGACTGGAGCAGTAGGTGTGAAACAAGGACTACTAAATGCTACAGAATTCCAAGTAATAACATCCAAACCCTGCTTTTTTCATAATAAACAAGTTTAGCTCCAACACGTGCAGTTGTTTTAAGGTATTTTTATCCTGAACTCAGTATTTAAGGATTTTAAGACAATTAGATACTTCATGTTATCCTATTAAATATGAAACACTGATGATCATAAAAATAAAAAACGGTGTGAAATAGGTAATATTGATGTTCTTGCAAAGTGATGCTGTAGCACAGCCATTCAGCTTGTGCTTCTGTGTGTGTCTGTGTGTGTGTCTGTGTGTGTGTCTTGGTTCTCTCCTCACCCTGATACGGCTGGACTTGCCAGAATGTCTCATTTCTCCCTTTCTGGCTGCAGTTTCCCTGCATGAAGACTGGGTAGGGTAGAGATGAATAAAGGGTGGGAATACAGGTGTCACCCCAGTTCTGGATGAAGACAAGGCACACACACACAAGGGGAGCTGAAGAGCACTGCTGAGGCACGCAGTACAACCACAGCTAATGCAGCCAAGACAGGGCCTTAGGCAGCAAGTGACTTTGCAGCTCTGTCTAATCTCCAGGCTTATAAGTGGATGCCTTCTGACATTGCTCCTTTTGCTGTGTAAGGAAAAGCTTCAGCAGTTCCCTGAGACATTCCCAAACAATAGATATAGTAATCTATTTATAAAGGGCACCTGCTGCTTGGTCCACTGCAATTAGATATTCTGAATTTTGATGGCATTCCTTTATTTTAAACATGCCACCAAGAGTAAATATTTAATGGTCAGTGATCCCTAAACAATAGGGTTTAATTTCTCATTTACTAGGTATATGAGAGTAAATCCATGTTCAGTGCTCTGTAATAAAACACAGCTCATAAAGTAATATTATGCTTTGGAATATAAATATGAGGCATTACACACAGCACGTAACTTAATCATTCTTGACTCTGGCATAAATGGTCGGAGGTGAATGCCACCTAGATTAATACTAATTACACCTTGCACCTTTATGAACACTGACTACAGCACTTATCAGCCATGCACACAAGCAATTTGTTCTAAGCCACACAATGAGTCAGTGGCAAACAAAGGAGAGGAAACAAGGTTCCTTTATCTCCAAGACTTCTTCTGAGCCAGCTTCTCGCCAACAAGAAATAAAAGCCATTTCATAGTTCATAGCTACTTTCTGTCAGTGTTTTGCCAGATTTATAACCTCAGCCTCACAATGTATTAAAAAGCTTTGTACAAGTAAATACATAAATAAATGTATATATATGTGTTTGTGTGTTTTAAATAGGCAAAACATAAACCTAACGGAATAAAGCCTCACAACTCCTGAAATAGCTTATATTTAGTATCTGCACACATTACCAAGGAAAAGAGTGCTACTCTAAAAGCACTTGTTTATTGTATAAACCTCAGCATTTTGTGCAGCCTGTAGGTTCACTGCAATCCTACTGTACTACATTTTTATACTTCTTTAAGTAACCACTGGGTGTCACAGTTATCAACAGAAAATGCTTGGGGGACTTTTCCAGGTTCATTTCAATTGGGATTCGTATCATCAGAGATAATACCTGTTCCTATACCTGTAATGTTAATACCCACTCCTATTTCAAGATGAGAAAATGGCTTCCTCAAAAAAAAAAAAATCAGAGTTAATACAAACTGTTCTTTTAGAAAATGTAGCAAAATGGAGATTTACCTTTCAAATTTAGCCTACAGGTAAGATTTTATCATATTGCACATTTGTGAAGTTCACTACTGGAGTGGAATGAGACAATAATAGACTTCATGGACTTCAGGAAAAATTTCTGTAGGCTTTCTCTTTCAAAAATTAAGTGACATGAGAAACAATTATTTCCTCTCCGTAAGAATCCTATTCACTCAAAATATTTTGGCATTACAAATAGCACTATAGCCTAATGCTTCAGGTCTCAGCTCTCAGAATCACACAACTAGCAGACGAACGTTGAGTTTTCTTAATTTGAAAGTACATTTATGGTCTTCATCACAGAAAAGAAAACGTGACCCCGGTGACTAGTCAGGTTTGCAAACAACAGCTTTAAATCATGCAAACTGCTCTGTGTCTTTGTTCAGTTGTCAGTCCCAAAGTAACAAAGCACTGTTCTTTGGGAGCCCTGGAACCTGCCCAAGGGGCAGAGGTCTCTGTGTCCTGGAGAAAGAGGCCCCAAGCTGTTGGAAGGACACTGCGGACATGGAGAGGAACTACTTCCTCCCCACAGTCCTTTGCAGTTTCATGTTAATTTACCCCAGTTCTGTTTCCCTGGTTGGCCCGTTGGCCTCTCCACTCCATTTTCCCCTTACATGTATGCTCCCTAGAATGTTCTCCCCTCCCTGGTCACCCATTGGCCACATTCTGCCACAGTGCCCCCGCCCCCTTTTACCCTATTGGTTGTCACTCTTTGCCCCGCCCCTAAGCCCTCAGCCCATTGGCTCGGATGCTCTGCTCCACCCCCTGTTCCCCCATATTTAAACCTGGATCCTGCACTGATCCTTGTCCCTGAGCCCTTCGCTTGTGTCTGGAATAAACCTGGCCTGTGGAATCCCATACAAAGACCCTTCTTGCCTCTCCTTCATTCGTTGCCTGGATCATCTGGAGCGTGTGGTTTTGTTTTACCCCTGTGGGTGAGCCTGTGCCACCACAGTGGCTTCCCTCCTTTCCTAGAGACGCTTTCAGGGGGTTGCAGCACCTCACCACCACTTCATGCTGCAACACTGGTCACCCCACAAAATCCCAGAGAGATGCGGATTTCACCCACTCAGGTGTGTGCCTCACACCTGGAGAACTGGAGAGCTGCTCCGTGCTTCCACAGCAAGTAAACCAAGCACCAAGGAAACTTGCAATTTTAGAGACTGCATCACCACGTATGTGACGCAAATGATTCATGAGGAAAGGCTGGCATGGCTGGGACACCTGTGAGAAGGCAGAGTGGACAGCCAAAGGCTGGTGCTCCTAAGTGCCTGGGAATGTCTGCAGGATACTTGGGAAACCTCTGTTGTACCCATGCTAAGGGACACTGGTCTGGAGCAGATGCTAAGAGCAGTCAGGGATTCATGTTTGGGATAATTCTGGACAACAGAATTTTGGGGATCTTTGCCAGGACCTGTAAGATGTGAGGAAAGAAGGAGGAAAGTATTTCATGGATATCTCCTGTATCTTGGAGTATGACTTTTGAGGGCTGAATTAAGGAGTGTGGGTCAGTTACCAGCTGCCACATTTCTCATTCCCTACTTTTTCTTACTCAGGGATTCTGAGTTAAAAAAATGGGGACAACTAAAAATGGAAGCAGAGACTAACCCAATCCCTGAAAATTAGACTCCACAGAAGCACCTATGGTTCCTGGCCACAGTTCAGGTGACGGGTGAGAGATGCAGGCTGAGACATGGGCAGGTGAGACAGAAATGCCAAACAGGCACTGTCATGAGAGATATGCAACACATGGCAGGCACCAGCCTCTCTCTCATGCACTATGTTTAGGGCCTCAGATCGCCTTAAGCGAATCACCCTGCCCTGCCCAGCATTTTCTAGCTCCTCCATTTCAGCCACTTGCTGCCTGAGCAGCTAAAATGACTGTCTCAGCCAGAAATGTGATTTTTTTTTTCTTTTTTCCCCCTTTAATCTATATTCATCCAAGTCCAGCTGCACAGAAAAAGGCACATGCAGGAGAATGCAAGCATTATCTAATATATAAAAGATGGATGCAGAGAGGAAGAGAATTAAGCTGTTCTTCATGCCCAGCATGGCATGATAAGAAGTAATGGGTGTGAACTGCAGGTGGGAGTTTTAGATTAGACATTAGAAATAGCTTCTTTTAACAGTAGGCATAATAAGGACTTGAATAGATTGCTTGAGGAGGCTGCAAAGGATTTCAAAAACAGATTAGACAAATGTTTATCAGGAATCATATTGGTATACATGTTTGCAGACTGGAGCAAGGAATGGATTGTTAAAAGTCCATTTCAGTTCTGTTTTCCTGTGATTTTTTGATCCAAAGATGCCTAATGACCTATTTTTTTGCTAGGGATTGATCTTAAACAAATCTCACAATCTTAAAAACTTGCCAGCAAAATTATAAGGAGGACTTCTTAAAAAATAAACATTATTCCAATTTCTTTTCTTAGTCAAAAAGCCCTCCCACTCTGCAACACATTCAACTACAAAGCTGAATTCAGTCAGTAAAATAGTGAAAACATTAGCAACACTGCTAACACCATGGCAATAATAAAGCAAGTGATCTGAAATCCCCATTTCTTTTGACCAACTCCTTGCCACTTGTACCTTTCTGTCCTTCTTGGCACCCCAACACAATACATAATTTTCTAAATTACTTGAGCTTTTCTGCACACTTTCATTAACATAGCAGGTGCAGTTACTTAGACCATTAATGTCCTAGCAGTAGTGGAATTTGGGAGTGACCCCACTGCAAATTAACAGTTCAGACACAAGAGGCGAATGGTGCTTTAAAATACAGCTGGAAATCTTCCACTGTACCCAAACAGGACTTGGTCCAAGGTCCTTGTCTGAAAGCTGCCCTCTTAACACAAGTCACTTGAGCTGGAGGAGAAAAGCATTACAGATTAATTCTGGTTTGTGGAGAAAAGAGGCTCTTTTCTTCCAGCTGAAGTTAAAAGCTGCCAGCAAACATCAACGACCTATTTGGAAATTTTGGACTGACTCTTCATGTGATTTGCCCATGGACTTTTTCTCCACTTTCTATAGTATTATTTCTATGAAGTCAGTCACCAAAAGCTTCTCTGAGTCAAATTCATTCTTTCTGCCCTTTCCCTTCACACTACTGTGCCACTATTTGTCTTTCCTTTCCTATTCCCATCACTTCTCAGCAATAACTTCCCTTCCAATAGTTTGAAAGACCGATGACAATGTTAAGAATAAACCTGCAAGGGAATTCCCCCTATTTAACATGTTCTGTCCATGTTACCTTTCCATTTTGTCTCCTCTTTCTAAGCTGCAAACTTGCAGGGGCATGGATAGACATAAATTCAAACTAAATAACTACAAAAGTAGGGCTCACTTTGCCTAGGCCTGCTGGGATTACTGGTACATTAATGGTTAAGGACATTGGATTTATGTATTGTAAATAATGCAATGTAATGTAATGCCAGGTTGTGGCTACTACTGCATACCTCAGGAAACAGGGAAAATAACCTCCTGGAATTCTTCTTGAAATATTAGAAAAAAAAATATGAAAAAAAGGACAGGGTGATAAATAATTTTGAGAATGTGCTGATCACATGTCACACCACACTGACAATTACTGAATACAGAACTGGCCATGGAGTGGGGACCCACAGAGTGTGCTTGGTAATTACATCACCTGTGATACATATTCTGAATAACTTTGGTTGAACTACCTGCCTCATTACTCATATAACCCTATAGTTAAATGCAGGATATGGCTGCACAGCTCAGTGCAGCACTCCTACCAGCTAACTCCAAAACAAGATGCTGTAGATGTGTGTCACCAGGGCTCTCCACCCCGGATAATGAGCACAGCAGCCAGCTTGAAGGCAGGCTGAGGTGGGAGACCTGCATCTTCCATAGCCCCAGCCCACAGCCCAGGGTCCCTCTGGGAATGGGAATGAGGAACAGGACAATCATTAGACCTATCTCACTTCAAAGACTTTAAGAAACAGCCTTTTGATGTCTATGTAGCACATATGGATGTAAAGATAAGATCTGCTTCTCTTTTAACTGAGGGACCTCTCTAAGTCAGCTTCCAGTCCTTCTTGTTCACAACCACCCAAATTGTTCTTCTTCTGCAGAGCTAAAATGATGGCAATGTGATCAGAAGTCATTTGTTGATTAATTACATCATTAAACATATCCTAATTTGTTTCAGTGGACCCTGTGTGGCCCCACATAGGTAAGAATCACAAAAAACCTGCACTGAAGCCAGCAGAGCTTACAGCAGTGTAAGCCAGTCTTAAAACAATGTAAATCTCATTTAGGTAAACAAAGAACAGGCCCAATATATCATTTACCTGAATTTATTAAAATAGCAATCTATACCAAATATTACTTGGGTTAATGAGTCATACCCAGTGAACCTCATTCTGATATTCCTTGTTCTTCCTCACATAAAAGTTCCACGGTGTAAAGAGAGCAGGATTAAGCCAAACAATTCCATGAGCTCATTAGCTTCACACCACAAACACAAATCAGACACGCGTAAGAATAAAGAGCCAGTTTGGCAAGATACCATGATGCCAAGTCAGGTCAGTCAGGTTATAATAATTTTTAATTAACACTCTTCCAAGTTTCAGTGTTATTTATTTGCATGCCGGTGTCACTCAGAACAATAAAATCCTCTTTCCTCCCTAAAAAAACCTTGGAAAAAACGGAAAGAAAAATTTTCAGCCGGATCTGGACAAAGAGAAATCCAATGTAATGACAAATAAAAATGATAGGTGAACTTGAAAACCCTGAATGAAAACATCTCGAGAAATGAGAAGACTGATATCAGTCTGATATCCACTGATAAAGAAACAAAAAATGTAAATCAGCACAGGTTGAACACCACAGAAGACATGATTTCTACTGTTCTATCTATTTTTGATTATGTTTATCCAAGCAGCAAAAATTCCCCATCTCAGAGGCTTTATATTGCCTTGCCCCTGAAAATACTGCTTTTTGAAATATCACTAATGTTATTCCCTAAGGAATATAAAGGTCCAATGCAAAATTCAGCAAGTTGAGTATTCTAGAAGGTTTCATTAAAAAAAATTATTTAAATTATGTTTTGAAAATGCTTGATAGTGCAATAACTATGCAATATTATTCATCAAGACTCGTTTCAAAAGCCAAGTCATGGAAGCAGTTGCTGACAATCTGAATCTGCCTCAATTTACTGTCTTCTAGTTGAAAAAATCCAGACTGAATATCCATGGGGTTTGTTCCATACATTAAATTATTTACAATTTAAATTAATATTTATAGGTGTTAGTGTTATACAGGTAAAATGATAAAAACCATTAAAGGTGTTCAAAGGCATAGTTAAAATTTCTACTCCTATGACAAACTTCAGAACAGATGTGAAGTAGCATAGTCTTATTTTTCACATAATATTTGCAATGTATTTCATTATTAATATTTTGTTAACAATATTGATAAAACACAAATATTTAATATGCTATAAAAGTAAGGTGTAGAATAATATATTAGTTCTGTGTAGAAGACAGATTAAGGATGTTTTAGCATCAAATAACTTGTAAGATTTCAGGGAAGTCAATGTGTTTATACCAGACATTTTGGGATATCTGCATGGTCAAACTTTTTAACAATGAAGTAGATGACCCTAAGTGTCATCTCAGTGTTGAAATAAAGCTATCAAAGTATTGTTGAAGAAGGTCTGCACATATGTGTTATGGGGTAGTTGACTTCATAAAATACAAAAATTAATATGAAAAATGAATGAGTTTTGTGAACAAAAGTGCCTATTTTAAAGTTTTGTTGAAAAGGTTTTGTTTTCAAGATGGGACACTTGTATTTATTTTTACAAAGGATAAGAGATGGTGGGAAGAAAGAAACTGCTGGCAGTTCTGTATACACAGAATGCTTACTGCATTTAATCAGGAACGGTTTTGAAGCTTTCACCTTGCTTTTTGTTCCTCTGATAATATTTCCATAATAATTTTAATAGTGTATATATTTTTATAACTAATTAAACACAAGTGACTACCCTTTACTATCTAATGAACTGCACATAAGGTCTAGTTAGGCCCAAGAGCCACAAGACACATACCCTGGGGAATCAAGAGGATGGAGAGCTCTGGGAGCAGCTTCAAGAAAAGATGTGGTAGGTCCAGACCCTCAGAGATCCCCAAAGGTCATCCTCAGATCCTTCCTGCTAATGTCCTTGGAACCTTCTGCTTCTTCAGGTGACCTGTCAATACTGGCCTGAACATCCCTGTCTGGCTGCTTTCCTCTCATGGCTGGGTCTTAGGAGCCATTATCACCCTGAGGACAGATGATGACAGATCACCAAGAAGGGATGTGATGGTACAGCTCTGTGATCCACGAGCCACAGGCTGGCTTCCCAGTAACACGGGAGTAAGTGCTCCACTGCCACAGCTCACTGTGGCTGTCAATGGCACACTGGCATCTCTCAGCCAATATGACACTGTTTGGATTTCCAAATTTACAATCACAGTGGTAGAATGTAGGCCAGAATTTACCTCTTTTAACTCTGCTCACCTAGGAGTTAGTGATGTACTCTAACCTCGCTGAGCTAGGCTCCCGCAGTGTCACTGCAAGATAGCAGAAATCGACACATCCCATCCTATGATAACGATCTGGGATGAATCACCTTTGTGGCTGCCTCCACCTCTTCAGAGGAAGCCTAGAAAAATAGCTTGGGCCAACTGCTTAACTTAGAGATGTACAAAGCCAGGCTAGATTAATGCCATGAACTATGTTTCTCAAAAAGAAACTTTTATCGAGGTTTTCCTGCTAACACTGTTGTTACAATAATAACAGCAAAGCAGATTTATCAAGCTACCTACTTTGCATTTGTGTCAATGCTCCTGGCAAAATGAAATTAGCTCTGTTCAGCTGTGTCTTTGGCACTGCACATCTTTGGCAGGGGACTCCTAACAACACATGGGTATTCTTTTAGCTTCAGGGAGAGGAGTCATTGTCTTTTAGGACAGAAAGCTTGAGCTTATTTCAGAATGCATTTGTGAGGTTTTGAGAGGCCATGGTGTGCAATATAATTAGTTACTCCGAGGTGATAGATTTGTTATAATTCACAAAACCAGGTTCCAACTGTGAAAACGCAGTAAACAGTACTGCCCACAGAACTATGTCTATGCATGCACTGAAATATTTAAAAGACCAAGCCTTTGATGCTAATTTTAGGAAACTCCCCTTTCCTCCTTCCAGCTGGAACTATTTCCCGCCATGCCTCCCAGCACTGACAGTATCCAGCAGGACACACTCCTCTCTCAGATGCCGCGCTCTGAAGAAGCGCTATTAAATCAGAGTTACTGACAAAGAAGGTGTTGGTATTTATAGAAAATGAGGAACTACCTTGGAAATTCTACAGATGTAATTGTGTCTATTGTATCAACTTGTCCTGCTGGATAAAAATAGGAATGACATTATCTAGGGTGTCCTGCCCATTAGCCCAACTGGTGATGAGTAATGCAGCCAAATGCATGTCAGTAAATCCTCCCTACCACACCATGCTTCAGAAACCCTCCTGGCACCCTTCTTTAAGAGAGAAGCCATGAAAGCATAAGGGTTTAATCTGCATGTATTTGAAATTATTATGTTGTTTATGAGGCAAAGATTCAAATAAGGTTATTAGTTGCTCCAAATATGTCTCAGTAAAAAAACTATCTCTGCCTCCATTCCAGAGATTGCACCCTCTTCAAAAAACCCTCAAGTATTATAGAAAATTCAGTGAATGTTACACTTTCAATTGGAGAAATCAGGTTGGCTTAGTACAAAAGACCAAAATACATTAGTCAAAGACAAAAAGCCGAAACTCTGATACTAAGAGCCTTTGGGAAAGGATCTGAAGAAACTCTTCTGGAAATCAAAATGTAATTTTTAAAGGTTATTGGATCACATGGATTTAACACCTTACAGTCTGGTGTTAGCCTCAGACAGAACTTGTGTCTTGCATGAGTGCCCTTCTGAAAGCCTGAGTGATCAGTCCTCAGTACCATGCAATGCTCTTGCCCAGTCCTGCATCTCAGGCCAGTCTAGTTCTGGAACAACATCCTTTTTCAAGCATGCAGAGAAAGGATTTTTGTGCTGGACTAGTGGTAGTGTCTTGGGTTCTTTATCAGAGTAGGTATTTGAAACTTCCTGAGGTCTTCAATCTGAGAGTAAGTGCCAGAGCTGCTGTACCAGAAAACATTAGATGAAGTGGTGAAAACTTTTTGTTACAGAAATGTACAGAGCCACACAAAGGAATCTTTTATCTAATTTTGTGGCTTTTTATTTGATATAAACACTACACACCAACAAGGAAAGGAGGAGCTTGTACAGGAAATTTTATTTTAAGTAAAGGTACAGTTACAAGAAAAACTAATGATTTCCCTTAAAATAAGGGGCACTAAATAGTGCAATGGCATTCTTGTGACACTAGCCTTTAATCTCTTGCCCAAAGTAAGGAGGGTCTGGTTCACTTGCTTTTTTAAACATGGACTTGGAAAACCATATATTCCTGATTAAGAAGGGGAAAAAATTAGTAAGTAATCCCAGGGCTCCAAGGAACTATTCACAAGCTTAATGTTAAGATGTAATCTTCTGGTGATTACGTAATAATTTCCCCTCTGCCCATTCCAGAGTGCATATGAGATACTACAGTCTACATGCCTGGTCTTGAATGTTTAGTTCCAGGTGTGAGAGCTCATTGCAGTTGGTTAGAGAAAGGCCAGGTATACATGTCATTCTGGGAGAGACAGGTCCTAATTCCAAGGCTAGGCAATAGAAGGTGGTGTCACCCCACTCAGGGTTAGGCTCTAGGAGCCATGTGGGAGTTGGCAGACACAATTAACAAGCCTGAAATAACAATTGCCTTGAGAGCCAGCACAAAATAAAAGGCAGGGGAGCAGCCCTCAAGTAGGAAAAGTAAAATAACTGCAACAATAGCAGGACAAATCTAATCTCACATAAAAACACCAATAACCCATCTGAGACCTGGACATGAAATCGACATGCTGATATTAAGGAACACAGACCACAAGAAACAACAAGCTTGGAAAGCTCCAGGGAATAAAATCAGTGATTGGCTTTTCTGTGGAATATCCTGCTGCACACAGTGGTCAGAAGAGGATGTCATAAGTGTTAGAGTGAACATTTACACCTATCAAGATGTGGAAAAAAAAAAAAGATCCAAGCATGCTGCTATTCTGTCCATTGCAATTCATTGAAGCACTGACATGGTGGCCTACTGTCTTTCCAAATCCTGGCTACACATAACTTCTGAATATATCTGAAAATGCCTTATACATCACAGGATACATAGACAGATTTTGCAAGGTGATGTCTAGGATAGTCCCAGACAGATAAATAGTTCATGCAAAGCAAGTCTGACATGTCAGATTCACAGCTTATGGAATATTGTCTTGCTCTGAGAAGCTGCACCCTGAAGAAGTACCCATCTGTCAGCACAGCCCATGCACATGCATGTTTTATCTGTCCTTACAGGGAAGTCTGAGTTCTCCCAATACACTGCATGCTGCACATCCAGAAAGACACCTGTG
Source organism: Toxostoma redivivum (assembly GCA_013397375.1). Classification (NCBI taxonomy): domain Eukaryota; kingdom Metazoa; phylum Chordata; class Aves; order Passeriformes; family Mimidae; genus Toxostoma; species Toxostoma redivivum. Next base: position 745,272 of record VXBI01000068.1, on the reverse strand, counting down.
GCAACGGAAATACAGGGGAAGCCATGCCATGTACGCTCTTCCTATGAGAAATTGCACTGACCATGTAATAATATGACACACCTGTATTAAACAGGACGTTCTGTATCACACGGGATCCTCGGCCCTTTCTGACATTTATTTTTGTGACCACACCACACTGTGCTTACCCAGGAGAGTGCAGAGGTCAACATCAGTGTATGCACATGAATTTGGTGGACAGAAGACACTGTGTGATTACCTAATATTTAATTAGGCTGCAACAATAGCACCAATGCAAGCTCAGCTACAAAGCAACAGGATGGCTGTTCTGAAGCTCTGGGATATAATATCAGTAATTCTCAAAACATAACGATTATCCAGTCACCAATACTGTTCTCCCCTAACACAAGGATAGTCTTGTAGAAACTATATTTATAATCACATCAAAATTAAAGTTGGGCAAGATATTTTGCACGTCACTGGTTCAACCTCCTGCTCCCTCCATAGCTATCTTCAAAGATAAACTAGGTTACTCAAAATATTTGCCTGTCTAGTTTTGTTTCCAAGGATGAAAAATCCACAGCTATTCAGGGAAAGTGTTCTGCTACTTGACCACTCTCACTTTGAACTTTTGTTTTCTTATACACAATTAGAGTATCTCTGGGTGCAGCTTCTCACTTTTGTCTCTCATCCTGCTAGTGACCATGTCAGAGAGAAGCCTTGTGCCATCTTCCCTATAATTCTCTCTGGGAAGATGCACATTGTAATTAGATCCTGCTGTGGCCAAATTCACTTCCTCACACAGCACGTGCTCCAGCCCCTACCACCTCAGCAGCCTCTGCTGAACTGGCTGTTCCCAAAAGGCACAGTGTGTATCCATTGCGGCCTCACCAGTGCTGCACACAAAGCTTGTAACTGCTGGGTATATGGATAATGCAGCCCTGCAGGTGTTGAAATCCCATGAGGAACTCCTCTTGTCCACCAGGATTGCCAGGCCCTTTTCTGCTGGGCTATTTCCAAGCCAGCTGGTTCTCAGCCCGTAGTGTCTATGAGGATAGTCTGTCTCATTTTCAGGACTTTGCCCTTGTCTCTGTTGACCAACACAAGGCTCTCACTGGCCTCCTGCAGCTTGGCAAGCCTGCTCTGACTGGCAGCCTCCAGTGTATCAACTGATCTCCCCAGCTTGGCAAGGGGATCAGCTGAAAACTTGCTGAGGGTGCACTCTGTACCACCCCCTGTGTGGTGACCTTGTCAAACAAGACTTGCTCCAGTACTGACCCCTGACCCCTCCTAACCGGGCATCAGTCAAGACTTCAAACCATTGAGACACAACCACCAAGCCTGGGGGTACAGCCAGTTTTTCACACACACAGTCTGCCCACCCCACCCTCATCTCCTCAGCTACAAGATTATTGAGGAAGTCCACCAAAAGCCCTCATAAAGATAAGCTTGAATGTAATCCTCTGCTTTACCTGTGCTCACTAAGCCCAAAGTCAGTGACACTGGGTCAGACACAACTGAACTTAAATGTGTAACATTAGCCTTTGTTCAGTCACCTGCAGTTTTTTAAATGCCATAGACTTTTAGATGTCACAGGGTGTGAGCACAAAATAAAGCTGGCCAGCTCCCTCAACACTCAAATTAGTGTCATGTGGTCCAGTGGACTTGTATATGCCCAGTTTGACAGAGTGGACTTTCTGTGGGTAGTTTCCCTCCTCTGCCCAAACTCTGCTACCACCCACAGAAGCTCGGGAGATGTGGAAGGGCTTTTTCCCAGCAAAGTCCAAGATGAAAGAGGTCTCTTTCCTTGACCTTTATGGCCAGTTTAATCACCCAGATCTGCAGCAGGCCCATATTTTCCCTGGTCTTCCTTTTGCTGCCAATTCACCTGTAGAACCTCTTTATGTTGCCTTCATGTCCTTCAGTTGAAACTCCAGGCATGTTTTGGCTTTCCATATTCCACTCCACTACTAAAATACTGACCATCCTCCTCTGCATGAAGTGATGGAATCTCAGACCAGTGTAATTTGCTTACTATCTGCTGAATGACTTCTAGAAATGCTGTTTAAGGAAGGTGCTTATCTTTCATCCTTATCTTGTTTTTTGGAAGTTGCAAGCATATCCAGGTGCCTGTTCAAGCATTTATTTAGCTGGTACTGTGGAAAATGTGACTGTTCTAAATTATTCTTTCTTTCTTTGTTCTTTGTTGTTAGTTGGTTTGTTTCCAGTAACCTCAAATTTGGTTCAGGAGAAAAGGGAAAATATACACACCTGATAGAGAATCAAACAATTAATTACCTTCAGCATGCAGCTTTGACTGCTAATCCATCTCTCGAGGATTTTCTCTAATATTTAGTATTATTATAGCTCTGTCAAAGCAGCCTCACATGGTTATTATCAAATAACCCAGGCCCTTAATGAGAGTTCCTTCCTATTATTCAGATCTGGACTATGTGCTCCATCTCCTCCAAAACAAAAA